>JANTPZ010124883.1:0-13557 GCA_025593235.1 Vachellia pachyceras | reverse complement strand
CTAAGGTTGATTGGATTTGCGTATGTGGAGCCACTAGGATGCTTAGGAATAGAGAAATGTGCTTTCAGTCGATGTTAAGCTGATTGTATGAATTTGGCTTGGAGGAATTAGACTGGAAACGATTGAACCAGTCCTTGGTCTAGTTTGGGTTGAAGTTTATGTTAGTGTAGAATTTGACCAAGAGGAGGTGAATTGGTCACTTTTTAAAATTGAAATCACAATGCATATAATTAAAACCAAGTCATCGAGTGAGCAGAGATAGAAAAAGGATACGGGAGATTTATTCTGGTTCGATCCTCTTGACCTACGTCCAGTCCTCAGAGCGCCTCTGAGATTTCTCAATCCACTATTTGCAACAACCAAAGGCTTCACAATCCTATACAATAGGAACTCACTCCCCCCTTACACTTTTCACTAAAACAGAGTGTCACACAATGTGTTTTCCAACTCAATTTTTAGCCTAACAGACTCAAGGTCCTAACCTTGGGTTTCTCATTGATATAAGAACTCTCTTGAAAGAGTATATATGTAGTCACTGAGGTAAAAGAAGTGTAATGAATGATTTGTAGAGAAACATATAAGCGTAGTTAATGTTGAAGTTCTCAGTACATGTGTTCTCACTTTTTTTCGTCTTAAATACTTGGCTTATTTGTAGTTTTGGCGTAATAAATTAGCTGTTGGAAGGAGTAAATCAGCTTTGCCATTAATACTTCATTAAATGCAGCTTGAATGAACGACAGCAAAGACGGCAGATGAACGTTAATGCTTTTTGTCTGTGAGAGATTATGTCTGCTTTTATTCCTCATTTTATAAGTCAAAGTTCCTGCATTTATGAGAGCGGTTAGGACTCAAAATAGTTTAACACAAATAAGGAAAGATTTTGCAAAGCGTAGGTAAAGCTATCGGATGCATAGCTGTCAGATAGGTAGTGCTTGAGCATAATGATACAATGCTTGAGTATTGCCATGTTAATTTCAAAGAAAGACTTAATGCTTTAACTAATGCTAGAGCACATATGAAAGTATTATGAAGAATGTCTCAATGCTCAAGTACTGAAGCATAATGCTTCCAGTAAAATAATGCTATGAGTCAGTACTAGATCATAGAAAAGATTTTGCTAGTGAAAAGACTTAATGCTTGAGCATTGGGTCTGAGTGCATGAGCACTAACTATGCTTTTGAAGATTGCTCAAGCATTTAGTGCAAGCAGAGATGAAATAACATGTTTAAAAACCTTAACACTCGAGCACTAGATCATAGTGCTCAAGCATTATGAGTGCTGTCATAGCTTGTTGGAGCATGTTCAGAAAGCACAAGTGAAAAGTGAAGTTTTAGGCCCGATGCTCGAGCATTGGGTGCCAGTGCTTAAGCAGTGGCACTGCTTTCAGTTATTGCTGGCAGCATTCACTCATAACACAGTTGAAAAAACCTCAATACTCAAATACTGAGTTCTAGTGCTCGAGCATTGACTCTGCTTTTGGCCTTTGCTTGAAGCATTGCTTAACAACATTGATAAAAAAACTTAGTTCTTGAGTATTGGCAATACTTTTCACAGCTGCTCAAGCATTTTATGACAGCACTATCTAAAAGCCTGTTTTTGAAGCTGATGCTCAAGCATTAAGGTCCAATGCTTGAGTGTTGGCTATACTTAGACATTATGCTTGAGCACTGAGTGAAAGTATTACATTTTTGAAGCACGATGCTCGAGCATTGAGCTATAGTGCTTGAGTATTGACACTGTTTGCATCAATGCTTGAGCATTTAGTCACATTATTGCTTAAAATCATAAGTTCCAAAACACAGTACTCGAGCATTGAGTTCTAATGATTGAGCATGCCAAAATCAAAGGATTCAATGTTTCAAAAACAATTTTCAACTTCATAATTCCTGTAAAACATAAAACAATAATTTTGTTATTATCAAGACAAGGTATTAATATTCTCCCCCTTTTGATGATGACAAAACTATAAACAGGAATTATGAAACTTTGAATAGAAAAAATGAAATGTGAACGTAATAAAATCAACTTCATAATGAAAACATGGAGTTCAACATAATTCAAAGATAAGTTTCAAAACAACACAACACAAATACAAAGTTCAACATAAATACAAAGTACCTAGAGCCCATCAACAAATTCTGATTTCTCTGCCCCCTTTTTGTCAACATCAAGAGGGGTCACTGAGGAGAGAATGAAGGGACATCAGGAGTTCTAGAGGGCTCAGAGGAAGGAGGCATAGAAGTGACAAGAGGTACAAGTATTGGCTGAGAGGCCAGTTCAGGATTGAGGATGGAAGAGAAGTCAATCATGGCCAGAACAACATCAGTAGGTGGATCAGGGGAATGAAAAGTAGGAGGAGGAGGATGCGACTGTGATCCTCGAATAGTTTTCTCACAAGATTCAACCCTGCCATTTAGTTTAGCCACTGATTGTAATATCCACTCTTTTCTGTAAATTGACATAGAGGCCAAACCGATAGTTATGAGATAAGGTACGGCCCAGAAAGAAAAGATGTCAATAGACCAAAGAGACCTTAGTCAATTTAGTCTTAAGGCTTTGAAATTTCTAAGAATATAAGCCAGGGACATAAATGTCATTAAGTATAAAGACCAAAGGCAAAATGGTCATTGGGCATAAAATGCCAAACCAGTAGTCAAAAGTTGAGTTATAGACCATAGATAGAAAGTACAGAAAAAGATGAAGGTGATGGATCGAATGTATCAAAGTTACCTTAGTCATAGTGGACTAAATTCTTTTAGGAACTCCATAGTTAAACGTGCTTGCCCGGGAGTAATGGAAGGATGGGTGACCCCCTGGGAAGGGACACAAATGTCATTAGACATAAAGATTAAGGGCAAATATGGAATTTTGAAAGAGTAGAAAGAAAAGTAAGGGCAATTTTGGTAATTAAGAAAAAGTGTAAGGGTATTTTGGTCATTTGACTAAAGTCAAAGTCAAAGTCAAAAAGTCAACAGGTTGACCAAAATATTAGAAAAAGTCATAGAAGGCAAAAAGATAGAGCAGAACTAGCTGATTAATAGAGATTCAACATATTGTTAAAAATCGGCCCAGATTTTTATTTATAGAATTCTGAAGATTTAATGTCCAAAAATAATTATTTGAGGTATCAGGGGACTTAATTAGTTGAGTTCAGGTCATAGAAAAATAAAGTGAATTTTATAATATTTTATAAAATTATTGCCCAATATACAATGAAGGCCAATTTCCAGAACGGAGGGGGAAAGTCCTGAAAATCCTAAAATTATAATTTTATTCAAAAATTAATTTTAGATAATCCGGAGGGAAATTTGATGAAAGGAAAAGGGCTAGAGTATCAGTGAAAATTATAGTGATTTTTAATGCCCTAAAAGTTATTTGCCCGTCGGAAATACATTTTTCAGGGATTTTCGACAGGATAAAATTTCCCTATTATTTTTTGATGAATTTCAAGGGTATTTTTGGAATAAACATTTCACCATATCAATAAGGAAGATGAGGAGATGAAATGAGGAAGAAAACATCTTCAGAAGAATAGAAAAATTTACTGAAATAAAGTTACTTTTACCAATAAAAGTTGTAACCGGACGAAGTAACCGAATAACAATCAGTTTGGTTGAAGTAACCAAGTCTCCAACCAGATTTTTACCCCATGTGCAGTCAATAATGACAACTTTATGAGAGCGAATGAGAAGCCACAAGGTGTTACAAGTGGTGGAAGAATACAAGCCATTAGATTAAGATATTTTTGCAAGATTAAATCTCAACCTTCCACCTATTTCTTCTTGTAATTAAAAGACATTTTGGCTTCATTATCTCCATCTCAAGACCAACTTTTTCAGCTAAAAATGAGAGAAAATGGCGTGAAAGGAAGGACAAAGAAGAAGGAGAGGAAAATTTCACAAAGCTCCAAGGTAAGTGGTTCTCTCATGCAATCCTACACATATTCTTGAGCCTTGGAGCTTCCTCTACCTTTCTATTGGTTTAGATTTTTGGTTGTGGCTCTCTTTTGGTGGCTGGAAAGTTAGGGTTCATGTGAGGAAAAATGAGAAAGAGGGGGATTTAGAGAAAAAGATTAGTTGCAAAACACTCCTTGGATGTTAAGGAGAAATTTGATGTATATATTGCTTGGGTTTGATGGTTGTATGAAATTTTGGAATCTCAAACCCTAAGGAGAGGTGCTGTCCAATTTTATATTTGATGAGGAAAAGTTGTTGAGTTAAATAATACATGAGAAGTGCTTTGGGATCAAGAATATGTTATTGTATGTGAAGAAAGTGGAAAATCACAAGTGTGTGCTTGTGTTCTATTTTTCTGTCAATGCTGGAAGTTGTGTAAGGAGTATTATTTTCATGATTTTGATGCTTCCAATATCTTTAGAAGGCAAAATTGTGTAGGGCAAAAGAAAGAAAAGGATTTGGGAAGCATTAGAAATCATAAGAACAAGTTACAAAGTTCTAGGATGCTTAAAAGAGCAATAAATGGAATATTGCATTTTAATGGTTTTCTTGCAAAGTTGATGGCTTGAGCTTGATGATTATATTCTTTTGTAATGTTTAGAAATTTTAAATACCAAATAAATAATTGGAAAATATTAACAAAAGAGCTTCAAGTTCAAGAGGAATTACGGGGACTAGGTAGCAACAGTCCTAACTTTGGCATCTACCTTGCATTGATTTATATATATTTGTTAATTGCCATGTTTATTGTGTGGTTGTAGCCATTTAAATTATGAAACCTTACTTGTGTGAAAGCATGATGGTTGTTATGCAATGATTGTCTTGGCTTGGTGAAAACTTGATTGATTGTTCTTGTTACATGGCATACTCGATTTCATTCAATAACCATGCATGTAGATGTATTATTAGAGTGTTTGCTACAGGGATTTTCTTGAAATCTCATCCTTCCCAACTAACCATTTTAGGTGCAAGTTTAAGCAAGGGAAAAGGAAATGTAAGTGAAGATATTTAAGCATGATATAATGGTTTAGTTGCTAAATTATGCAATGTGTTTGATATATATGTATAAGTGTATTTGGATGAGTTGTAATCTAAACTCCTTCATGTTTCAGGTATATGACCATGTGAATTATAGTACGTGAACATGACATTATTATGTGGGTAAAAAGAGCATAAAAATGAATGAGATCAATTGGTAAGGAATGAATAAAGTTGCAAGTTAAAAAGGGTCCAATGCCCTTACCAATTATCTAAATTCGTGACATGAGGAAAAATAGTAAAGGAACTCCAATTGATCTGAAACTTGGTGGAACAATATTTCATATGGTAAGGTTTAAAACAAACTAAAAGTTTCTGAAATTGGACTTTTATACAAGAAGTTATGATTTTCCAAAGTTAAGAGAAAAACTTAGAAAATTGAAAAATGACCATATGAACAGTGCAATTTCACACAATAAACTGTATCAATTGGGCAATTATATGAACAAATGAGTATTTTACCCCTATATATAACTTTATAAGCTTCAAATAGAAATTTGAAGCACTCCATTTCAATTTCCCTAGAATTAGTTATGATTTTTCAAAGTTGGGCCACAAATCTAGAAGATGACCAAGTGAATAGTAACCTGAAAATGAAATTTTCAAGTTCACTTCTTTGGTTAATTTAAGTTATCTAAGGCCCTAAAGTGGTTCAATAGTGATCTAATATGAAGTTTATCGGGGAAAATAAGGAGTTTTGCACTGAGTCCTCAAGGGATAAAAGTCACGCAGGCACTGTCTCCTGTAGTGAATCAATCGTGGAAGATAGTGTTGCTATAGCTACATCAAGTGAAGCCCTAAAGAAATACTCTGTTGAAGCCTTCAGAAGGTTATGAACATAAGCCTTAACATCAGCATGAAAGGTAGACTCTGACCCCAAGAACTGATGAATTGTAGCCTGAGTAAAGGATGGAGTAGAGTCTCCCTGTGGGGGTGCAGATGATTGGGCATCATCCTATCCTTTGGAAGTGGCAGGGGTGGTCTTTTTCTTCTGAGGTTGTGCCTAAGGATCTATGATGTTGATATTCATAAAGTATAGGTGAGCCTCTTCAAACTTTACTACCTTTGGTAACCTTATCCAAAATGTACCAAATCTGAAGTTGTTTGAGAATACGTGACACTAGGCAAGGATAAGGTATAATAATCCTTTTAGAACCTGATAAGACAAACCTCCACATCTCATTAAATACCAATTTTCCTATGTTTCTCTTCTCCTTGTTCATGATCCATGCCAAGTTGTAATAGTCCATATGTGCCAATTGTGTGTAATTCCCAGAATAGACGTAGTGAATAACTCTTTGGAATGGGGGCATAGATGAGGGCTCAAATGATAAACTGACATATGGCACTCCAAGCCTTAATAAACCATGAATTTCTTCCTCTATAAAGTTAGTCAGGCTCTCTACATACTCATGTGTTTCTATGAAACCATTCAAAGACTCAGGAGTAATGAGAATCTCTTTTCCTCTTATCCTTGTTATCATAGAGTATGAAATGATTTCCCCTTTATCATCTTTAACAGAAGTAGAATACATATTGTTGTAAATTATCCTAATATGTCCGACCATATCAGGTGGAAATCATCCTTAAGTTCAATCAAAGGCTTATAATGGCCTAAGTAATCAGACATCTTAATTCCTAAATTATCGATCTCCTATAAATCCACATGAACAGTAAGGCACAGAGGCCAACTCTTTAACTTTATCTCAAATTTAAGGAGATTAGTGATATATACTGTGGTAGTGTTAAATCCCTTTGGTGCCCTTAGGAGTTCTTACTTTGATGATTTTGCCACAGCCTTCTTCTTTCCTCTAGTTCTTGGTTTGGCCTTTGAAGATAAAGCAATCTGACTTGGTGAAACACTTTCTATCTCACAACTCGTGCAGAAGTAGTGGGTTAAGATCGAGAGCTAGAAGTTATAGGTGCCTTTCCCTTATCCTTCAATATAGACTTAGGTTGACCCGTGCTTAATTTCTGAAAAATCGGTGTCACTATCTCTTCAGAGGGCTCTGCAATTCTCACTTTCTTGGATGGTGGTTGAGAAGCAAAGGCTGATTTGGATTGAGAAGGAGCAGAGGAAGAGGTTCTCTTGCCTTTACTAGCAGTGGTTTTAGTGCGTGCAATGCTTGAATTTTGAAACTTAGATATAGGAAACAATGGGTCCCTTCGGCAATACTTGGAAAATTTGGACAATATGGGGAGTAATAATATGTAATAATAGAGGGGTTTGGCTAAAAAATGGTTTCTGGGAAGAATCATTATGGTTTGAGAGCAGTTGTATCAATTGGGGTTCAAAAATTTTTGGGAGTGCTTGAGAGTTAGGGTGCGAGTACTAACGGGGAAAGGGGTTTAAGACACCATAATTTATCAACACTCGAGTATTGACATTTAGTACTCGAGTGTTGAGGGCATAGAAATAAATAAAACTGCCAATACTTGAGCATTAGCACGTAGTGCTCAATTGTTGCACCATGGTGCTCGAGTACTATCACAGTGCTCGAACATCGGGGCTAGAAGATAAACAGGTGCCCCAAAAAGGTTCAATACTTGAACATTATGCTTCTAATACTTTAAGTGTTACATCTTGGTGCTTGAGTGATGTCTAGGCAGGAAAAAGAACAAATGTTTGACAAAGGCTTAATACTCGAGCGTTGATTTACTTATGCTCAAGCATCATAATCTCTAACTCTAAAAACACTTACCCTGCTCGAGCATTGAGATTGAATGCTAGAGCATTACCTGTGCTTTCATACACTGCTCAAGAATTAGGATCCACACTATTCTAACTGATTCAATTTGCTCCAATACTCGAGCATTACTTATTTATGCTCGAGTACTGCTTCAAAAAATTCCAAGGCTTGATCCTGTGCTTAAGCATTTTGCCACTAATACTGCATGTACATGCTCAAGCACCTACAAAACTTTGACAAAACACTCGGAAGCTTAAGTTAGTAATGGTTAATCATCAAAACAATAATAAATCAACATTACTTACAATTCACTGGGATTTACCATTTCCAATTCTCTTCTGATATCATGAATTGTTCTATAACCCATTGTTTGGTGAAGATGTCATCTATTTGGAGATAAGTTAGAATGAATTCAACCTTGACATCTTTCCTTTTCACATGATCCTGGATAAAGTGATGTCTTATATCAATGTGCTTGGTCTGAGAGTGATGCAAGGATTCTTGGAAAGATTGAAGGTGATGGTGGTCTCACAGTAAATGGAAATTTCATTGAATATCATCCCCAAATCTTGAAATTGTTGCTTTATCCAAAGCACTTGTGCACAACATCTAGCAGTAGCAATGTATTCAACTTCGGTTGATGATAGTGGCACGGTTGATTGCTTCTTGCTAAGCCAAGATACTAGAGCTCCTCCAAGGAATTACATTGACCACTTATGCCTTTTCTATCTGTTTGTATCGGCATGGTCTGAGTCTAAATAGGCAATCAATTACTCATTTGCTCCTTTTGGATACCATATTCCAATGTTATTGGTGCAAGTAAGATATCTGAATATCCTCTTCACATTCTCTACATATAATTCCTTATGTGTAGCATAATACTGTGCATACATTCTAACGCTAAACTGAATGTCAGGTGATCCGCTCATAGCCACAGAAAGTAGTTAAAAACTTTATCGTTGTCAAACCTCAGAAACGGATCAAAACAATTATGGTTTCCAAGGATTGCACTATAAGAAACAACCCCAGGGTCGTTCTCTACAGAGCATCATGCACTACTAGTTAGTTAGCTTGTGGTTGAGTTCACTTTGCAAGTAAAAACTATTTTCATTTCAAAATTGTATGGACCTAAAACTAATTATGAGGCAGAGTTTCTTTTTGGAGTTTTTGGATTGTGGGATGCAGTAAAGAAAACAAAGTTGAAATGCAAAAGATGTTGATGATGGTTTCCTCTTGGAAATGGTTTAAGCCATCATAGTTCTCAAAATATGAGGGAAAGTGGTAGTTTTTACACTAAGTTTCATAATGTAAACCCCAACAACTCGCTGGGTCAGAAATTCCATGCAATGAACTCCATTCCATGAAACCCTTTAAAAATACTTAGTATGTGTATGGAAATCGCCAAGTGAAAAATTCAACTCAACACAATATTGCCTCTAAAATCAAGCACAATTAGGAAGATAGAAGAGAACGACAAAGATCTCATTGAATAGGTAGAAATGAGACTTCACTCTACCAAGTCAAACACAAAGAATATTCAATACACAAATAATCCAAGTTTGGCTCGACCAAAACCAAGTTACATACAAATCACAAGTCCTAACTCAGAAACTATGAATCTATAATGTAAATACAGATTAAAACTACTACTCCCCTTTTTAGCTCATGAACTCAAGCCATCCTCATCTCCAAGAGGAAGGGAGGTGCTCAGCTGCTCATAGCAAGTAGTTCAGGCTCCGGATGGATGAATAGAGGTGCATAATGGGATTAGGGATGAGATAAGGTGGTGGTAGGGTTGAGAGAGTAGAGAAAAAGATAGAAAAATGGAGAAGAATGAGTGTGTGCATCCTCTCTACGTGCCCCCTTCGACATTTACCCTAATTGGCATAAGTTAACCGTCCTAGGTTGGATCTAAGAAGATGGGTCAGTTATTCTTTCCATTTAGAGCATGATCCAATGCTGATATGTGATATTCACCGCAGCAAACTTCTCCCGAGAGTTCTTGCTCGCCTGCTTGATCTTTGGCCGCGGCGAATTATGAATTACGCTGTGGCTAAATACCCTAGAGCTGCTTCCTTCTGTTATTTGTTAAAGTTCCTAAAATGAAATAACAAACATTTGAAGTAATACTTGCTCATGATTGAAATTAAGTGCAACTATATCATTATTTATGGCAAATGCACTTAATATCAAGCTAATCAAAATTCTAACACCCAAATTAAGCTCAAGAAAGGTCATGAAAGGCAAGAATTGCATTACATGCTCTAGAAATTTAAGCAAAAATATAGAAGAAATAATGCTCAATCATTAGGCCTGCTTGCTGTTAGACAAAGCACCGATCCAATCATCCCTCTGCATCTCTTGATGTCATATTCTTCGCCATTCATGTTTGCATCAAGGAGTACTATTGAAATCATAGGAGTGTCTCCACTTTTACACTGATCCATTCCAAAATTCTTCAATAGCTCCTTTAGATACTTGGTTTGGCTAATGAAAATGCCATTCTTTCTTTGTTTGATTTGAAGTCTAAGGAAGAAATCTAGTTCTCCCATCATTGACATTTCGAATTCCACCTACATAATCTTAGCAAACTATTGACAAAGATCATTGTTAGTTGCACTAAAGATAATATCATGAACATAAATTTTCACAACTAACATATCAGTTCTTAAATGCTTAATGAATAAAGTTGTATCAACTTTCCCTCTAACAAAAACTTCTTGATTAAGAAGTTACTAACCTTTCCTACCATGCTCTAGTGCTTGCTTCAAACCATAAAGTGTTTACTTAAGTTTGTAAACATGATTTCGTTTAGAAATATCTTCAAAATCAAGGAGTTGTTCAACATAAACTTCTTTCATAATAAAACCATTTAGAAAAGCACTTTTCACTCTATTTGAAATATTTTGAAGTCAATTAAGTAAGCAAAGGCAAGTAAGACACATATTACTTCTAATCTAGCAATAAGAGTGATCTAGCCACAATTGAAAGTATAAACTTGTTGTTGTTAAAGGCCTTGGAAATGGATAAAAACACTTGTGATTTCCAAGGATTGCACTATAGGGTGCAACCCCAGGGTTTTTCTCTACGGAGCCTTAGGCGCAATTAGTTCAATTAACTTGTGGATTAAATTCATTGCAATGAAAAGGGTAGTTTGTTTCTAAAACTTCTTTTTGGATTTTGGATTGTGGGATCACTAAAGAAAACAAGTGATACAATGTAAAAGCTTTTAGTGATGAAATCCCCTTGGAAATGGTTCCGGCTATCATAGTTCGCAAATGATAAGTTGGAATAATAGTTTCACACTAAGTTTCATAAGTAAAACCCCAACACCTCACTGGGTCAGAAATTCCATGCAATAAACTACATTCCATGAAACCATTTAGAAACACTTAGTGTGTGTAATGAAATTCCTTAGTGAAAAATCCAATATAAAACATTATAATCTCAAATATCAAGCACAACTATAAAGATAAGAGAGCATAACAAAGATTGCACTGAATAGGTAGTAATGAGACTTCACACTACCAAGTCAAACACATAACAAATTAATACACAAATTAATATAAGTTTGGCTACAACCATAGTTAAGTATTTAAGTATAAATTACTAGTCCTAACTAAACAACTAAGTAATCCATAACAAAAATACAGATTGAAATTAATACTCCCCTTGTTAAGCTCTTAAAATTAGGCCTTCTCTATCTCCAAGAGGAATGATAAAGTCTAGCTGCTCATATGATCCAACTCAACACACTCTATGGAAGAATAGCAAGCACCATTGGTTAGAAAATGAAGTGAAGGTGGAGGCTAGGGTTAGAGTGAGAGTAGATGAGATAAAGATTAAGTGAATCCCTTGGCTACTGACCTCTTTGCAATATATCACAAAATTTACTATTAATTGGGTCTCCTAACAGTGCTGGGCCAGAATTGCAATGTGGGTCGGTTTTCTTTCCATTTCAGGGTATGAATTGGATTGCTGATTATGCAATATTCGTCGCGGTGAACTTGAGGTTTCACCGCAGTGAACTTCTCCTTAGAGCACTTGCTTGCTTACTTGAGTTTAGCCACGGCAAAAGTTGTAATGAGCCACGATGAAAGATTCTAGAGCTTCTTCCTTTTAGTCTTTGCTAGAGTTCCAGAAATTAAATAGCAATTATTTGAAGTATCGTTTGCTTATAATTAGAATTAAGTGCAAACATATCATATTTCATGACAATTGCACCCAAAATCAAGCTAATCAAGATCAATAACTCTTGTTTCCAAATTAAGCTCAAGTAAGGAATGATGTGCTAAAAATGCATTTAATACTTTGAAAATCTTAGCAAAACCAATAATGAAATATAGCTTAATCAAGGAGCATATGTTTCCTCATAATCAATCCCTTCCTCTTGGTTGTAGCCTTTTGCTATAAACATTATTTTATTTCTGACATTGATTTCAGATTCATCAAGTTTGCACCTAAATACCCATTTTGAACGAATACTGGATGATTACTTGGTCGGGGTACTAAATCCCAAACTTGGTTTCTTTCAAATTGATTTAGCTTGTCTTCCATAGTTATAATCCAATCATTGTCAATCAAAGCTTTTTCAACATTCTTAGGCTGTATTTTTGAAATAAAGGCTGAAAATTGAGCCTCATTTAAAACTTTTTCCTGGTTTGTACACCTTCATTCACCTCTCTAATCACTTGATTGATGGTGTGATTGCGAATGTACTTCCAAGCTCTTGGTTGAGGGGATTGAAAATGTTTGTCCGATTGCTCATTTTCTAAATCATGTATTGGTTAACAATTAGTTGAACTATCCTTGCTAGCATTTTCAAAACCTTTTGAAATAATAACTTCTTCATCAAAATCAGGTTTTGTTTGAGTTTCAGTTTCAACAAATACTACATGTAAGATTCTTCTACTACATAAGTAAGTTTGTTGAAAACTCTAAATGCTTTACTCCTATTAGAATAAATATGAAATAAACCATTATCAGATTTAGGATCGAATTTACTGAGGATATCCTTACCATTATTGTGAATGAAGCATTTGCTACCAAATACGTGTAAATGAGACAGATTTGGTTTTCTGCCTTTGAACAGCTCATATGGAGTCTGTAACACCTCTTATTTATCCTTCTTAGCTTCCGTTATGATAAGTTGGAACCAAATTATGGCCTCAAGTAACTCAAATTGTTAAAAGGGACTCACTTGAAAACTTTCATTTTTAAGAAAGTTACTATTCACAGTTTTTCGGGCTTTGAAAATTCATAACTAATTCTAGAAAAATCTACATTGAGTGGTTCCAACTTCTATTTGAAGCTTACAAATTCCTTTATGAGGGAAAAATACTAATTTGAACAGTAACTGGTCCAACTGGTACATATTCATTCGTGAAAATGTACTATTTATATGGTAATTTTTCATTTTCCCAGGATTTTCTGTGATTTTTCGTCAACTTTGAACAGTCATAACTTTCTGTATAAAATTCCAATTCTAGTGATCTTTGGCTCATCAAAAACATTGAAATGTGAACTATTTTTCCATAAAATTTCAAGACATTTGGAATCCATTTACTCTGTTTCATGTTATGCCAAAGTTGGGGGTTTAGCCAACTTCCCACAGCCAAATTTTCAACTTCTTCACTTCATAATTCAACTTAATAATTTCTAAACTTTTCTTAATCATAATAACCTATGTAATTAGGCATTCTTAGGCATACATTAGTTATCATGAGTCCATCATACATACCCAAGTCATATTACATATTACATTACAACTTTAAACATCACAACATAAAGTACATAACATATTCCACGACATTTTATATCCACTTTGCTTCAAGAATCATTCACTTCCTTCTTACCCTTGAGTATGCTTCCAC
>JANTPZ010124868.1:4430-15418 GCA_025593235.1 Vachellia pachyceras | reverse complement strand
GTATGTGTGTGATGTTTATGTTGTGCATTGATTTGCTATAGTGCTTTACTAGATTATGTGAAGCATGTATGAATGAATGAAGCTCTGTTTTTATTTTTGCTATGGCCATAAGTACTTTACACAAAACATTGAGCACGCAGCATTTCATTATGTGAACATGAGCCTATATAAGGCAAGCATATCATGCACTAGCATTCATCCTACATGCATTGTTTGTAATGTTTGCTACTGGGATTCCTCGAATCTCACCCTCCCCCATTAACCATTTCTAGGTACAAGTGCGTCCAAGAGTAAGGAGAAAGTTTATGAAGTTAAAGCAATGAATTTGTCATGAGCATGGAATGTATATATGTCATGTAATATGTCTTATGAGCCCATGCATGTATGGATGTTATATGATAGCTAAGAACTCCTAAATGAATGATCAAATATGGTTCAAAAAGGATTAGGAGTTAGGGTTTCAAAAAGATGAAGTTTGAAAATGATAAGTTTGACTTTTTATCAAAGTGAAGTTGGTCAAACCCCTAACTTTGACCCATTTCAAAACAGGGTAAATGAACTCCAATTGAGCTGAAATTTTACAGAAAAATGGTTGGCATTGTAAGGTTTAAAAAAGCCAAATAACTATGGATTTGGAGTTTTGTACAGAAAGTTATGATGTTCCAAATATTGAAGAAAATCACTGAAAAACCTGGGAAAATAGAAAAATGACCAAATGAACAGTACCTTTTCACGAATTAAACTGTATCATTTGGGAAAGTAAATGACTCAATGAGTATTTTTCCCTTATAAAGGAACTTACAAGCTTCAAATATAAACTGGAAACACTCAATTTTGATTTTTCTACAATTAGTTATGAATTTTCAAAGTTGGCCCAAAAATCTATGAATAGTGACGTGAATAGTAACCTTAAACTTGAAAATTTTATTTTCACTCATTGGAGTCACTAAAGGCCTAAAGGTGCTTCCAAATAGATATTTAATGAAGCTAAAGGTAAAGATTAAGGAGTGTCACATCAAACAATACAATCATTGTGTGATTTTAACTAATATGGATGTGATCCACATTAACTCCTTTGATAGAATGTAATCCAGATCCATAAGCATAACCTTTATTTATCCCACCAGCTGCCTTTATCCATGCTGAGCCACTTTATCAAAACTGAGAGAAGTACAGCACCTATGAAGCTCTCACCGAGATTAGCAATCTGAGAAGCTAGAACACATATAGCTGCTTCATATATGTTGATCTATTTCATGAAAAAGGAGTTATCCATCCACTATCAGAAAAGGAACTTACAAGCTTAAAAGATAAGGGAAAAATTTGAGAAAACTTGGGTCTTGAGGTTAATTTGTTTACTGTAAAAAACCTTAAAACCATAAAAAAGCTAAATGCAGACAAATGAATGATCTATGTTGAAACAATATAAGCTAAACCATAAATGAATTATGTACACCATAGTTGTTGAAACAGTATAAGCTCATTAGCTATTTATCTCAGAAGTTCAAACTTAGTGATAAGGGCCGAGAAGTATCAAATGGGTTGTCATAACTCATAATATTCCACCACAATGCACAGAACATTTGGCAGGAAATAAACTCTTATCCTATACCTTCATATATGCAGCAACATGGCCACCAAAGATATATTTGCGAAGAACCTCAGGATCAAGCTCTTTCTTATCCTTGTTAAAACCAGCAAACCTTTTGTCACTGTGAGGAATATCCAATGCTCCCTGTAATCACCAAATTTACCCAAGTTCCACGACCATGAAAATATCGATCGAAATAAGCACCCATGTGCGTTAATCCAAACTCCTTTTAGAAAATTAGCACATAAAACAAGCTGAACTGCAGCACACCTTGTTTGAATCAAGCATGTAAACATGTAAACTCAATTTGAATTACAATTCATTCTTAGCAGAGCCAAAACTCAGTCTAAAATTCCAAACCAAATCAATCCGGAACCTAATTTTTAGATAAAAATAGAACCAGCACTAATTGTCACTAGGAATATTAGCATTTTAGCTTGACTCAAACCAAACACACTCTGAATTAAAAGCTATTCATAATGAACGTTACAGAAAGTGAAATACAAATCAAGCTTGTACAAGAAAGGAAAGCAAACAAGAATCAAGACTATAAAGAAAAACGTTGAATACAGTCAAAATCAACAAGTTGAATACAACCAAAATTGACAAGTATAATTAATAGATATAGGCTTATATCAAGGGATAAAAGAATAAAAAGATCAAGGACACTGCTGTTGACAAAGTATGAGATAGATCCAAAGTGAAAATATTAAGTACCTTAAGGGCACCAAAGACACGATTGCCAGTTATAGTCCTAATAAGACCAATATCAAGAAGAGCACGGAAAGGCCTCCTAGTTTCAGAAGGTTCAACAGAAAAATCCTCTCCGAAAGCCTGTTAAATAATAATGTCACTATCCTTATAAGAACAAAAAATATGAGAGAGGAGGGAGAGAGAGTCTGCATAAACACCTCTACATTACCCTCGTACTCCTCTTCCATTTCAAGCATCTTAAGGACTCGACGAGCCAAAAGAAGACCAATGCAATAAGTTGGTGACGTTCCAAAGAAAATTATGAATCCCAAGGGTAGTAAAAAGTTGCCATACATCATGAAAAATCAAAATCACATCTAAAATTTACATACAACGTAGTTTGTAAGACCTACTTTAAGACCATAGCGTGGCAATTCATGTGCATATGCAGCAGCAAGAACAATATCACTAGAAATACTAGCGGATGTTACATATGTTAAGAATGGGATCACTATTAATTTATTGACTTCTGTCTTTCAAACTTGAAATTTTTTAGCATTCTCTGTCATAGATCTATCTTCAGCATTATTATCCTAAACCTTTCTTTTGCATTTTTGCCACTGCATTTTCAGCTGCTGAACCATTGCGAAGTGTGGAGATTCACAAGATCCCCACATCCCACAAGATTCACAAAGTGAACATAAAAAGATCTCAAGGCTGTAATAAATAGAAGAAATATCCAAAATTATGTGTTCCCCTCAAAATTGGAATTAAAACAATGGGGTATTGAAGTAACATAAGAAATCCCAAAAGTCTTGAATTAAGCAATCAATTAACATGAAGAACATGAAGAAATTCCAAAATTTCTGGCCATGTCGATTGATTCAAGTGGTGCTGCCAATTTCTTATATCAAAGCCCCATACATACATCGAATATTTAAAAAAATAAATTTAAAAGGCAGCATTACATTAAAAGGGAATCAATTGGCAAAAAAGAAAATCCACCAATTGGATAAAAAGCATTACATTATGGTTTGCCCCATTCAGAATACTAGTAAAGGTCATATTGACTCACATAGTCATAAAATGCCTGCAAAAATTCATCAAGAGTAAAAGGCCACAACTCAAGGACATCTGCAAATGTAATCAGAAATCTCAAAACCTATAATACACCATCAAAGCTTTAAAACCTTGAACTCAGGAGCCAAATAAGTATATAAGAGGTAACATTATGCATTAACGAACAAAAAAAAACTGATAAAAGACAGAAACTAAGCAGAGACATAAAATTGCATCATTTCAGTTGGGAAGCCATCATTTCAGAGCTACACACACGCACACATATATTTCAAAATGCTTGAGTTGAGAATATTTTACAACCTCACCACAAAGAGTGTAACTAATACCAAGATTCCAAGACCATTTCATTCTTGTCGAATCAGAAATTGTCAAATAAATGCCAAAAAGGGAAAGAATGTATGACTTACTAGCCACTTGTCACATGCATAAAGGACAGTATTAAGCATATTCTCAAACAATAGTAGTATCCCATCCATTCTGAAATGCTTATTTCAACCTTAGCTATAGGAAGTTTGAGTTCTTCAATCTTTCCATTCAGAACTGTTATAACTGTAAAAAATCACATTTTGATATGTTTTAGTTCTCACAGTATCCTTCAACATTTCCCGCATGTTAAGTGGCTTAGAGAACAGAGGTAAATGAAACCCAATGTTAGGCTACCAAGGCTTTGGGAAATAAATCATGGCACAGTAAAGCAACCAGCCAAGTGAAGAACATTGGAAAATCATTGTCCAATAGAAAAATGCGCAACAAAAAGTACAATGTAATATTCAAATACAAAATATAACCTTCAATTACTCCTATCATGCATAAAAAATTACAGCGAGTTAGATCAAAGCATTGTTCTGGTAAAGCAAGAAATACTATAGACTCATTAATAGTAAGAGGGAAGAGCTCTAGAACTCTGTACTACATTACATTCTTGCTTTAGTAACCTAATATCTGCAACTAAAATAAAATCAAAATCACAAAAGCAGCTCAGGAATTGAACGTTGGCAGTAGTAAAATATAACAAAAGTCATGCGATGAAAAATCATTAAAGTGCTATTTTCTTTCAAGCCATATAGCTAAACCCCAAAAATAGAAAAGAAAACAAAAAATGGATTGAACAAGCTAACTGAAGCCAACAAAATGAAATTTGTTTAGGTTATCACAGAATAAACCCAGCCAACAAACAGGGACGATGGAACTAAGGTAGATCTGGGCATACGAAAGGGCGACTGAGCTAGCTGGAACTGGGTCAACGGATCTTGCTTGGCGATGCGTAACAGGGATAGATGACGGAGCTTGGAACGACGACTGAAACAGGGACTGAGATCGCGCCTAGGGACAGATGGACATCGATGGGTCTAAGCTCGGGTTAGAGCTGCTGGAGTAGGTTCTGGATTGTGACGATGCCATCTGGTTTTGGGCAATGGATAGATAGGACATGAACAGCGTCGCAAATAGGAAGCTGACAACATGGAAGGTTGAGCTCACGATAGATGAGCTTGTGACTAGCTGGGCAAAACAGGAACAGATAGAGCTGGATGATGGAGTTAAGCCTTAGGTCTTCTTCGCACTTTAAGAACGAAAGGCAAGACGAGGAGCACAGCGGACGAAACTGATGGGAATGAAGATGAGAGAAAAGACTATGTGTATTGAAGTATGAAATTAGGGTTTAAGGGTGTGGAGGGGAATTCAAAAAAAAATAAGAGGGAAAATTTAACTTAAAAAATTATATTTTGTCAACCCTTTAAAATTTAAACAAACGAGAGAAATTAAAAAAATATATTAACTCATTTATCCCTCTAAATTTTCATGCTAAAAATAAATATAAATAACTTAAATTAGAGAGGAATATAATATTTCTCATTAATTAGGTTATTTAGAGAGGAATATCTAAGTCATTGCTAATTTGGAAAATTAGAAAGGAATATAATATTTCTCGCTAATTTCCTCGATAATTAGGCATTTTAGAGAGGAATATCTGAGTCATCGCTAATTTTCCTCGCTAATACGTGATTTTCTAGTAGTGATAGAAGGATAACATCATTCATACATTGTCTTTGACTGAGATATCGTGTGATAAAAGGGACGTGATGTGGTTGCACGAAAGGTTGTGTTGTGATAACAATCCCTATATGATTTGGGTAGTCGTAATGTCTTACTAGAGACTACCTACGACTTGTGAGCTAATACTTAGTTTAGCCCACTACAACTATATGTGGGCCTATAGTATCACACGCAAGAACAAGCCCAACACATGCTTTAATTCTAGGGTTTTTCGAATTATATATATTATATATAAATTTGAAATTACATTAATATTATATATATAATGTTAATGCATGGTAGTTTTAATATTTAATTTATTTGATAAATTAAATAATTAACATTTATATTTAATTTATAAAGATACATTAAATCGATTGACTCATTGTTTGAATTAATTTAACAGATATAATTTGATCAAATCAGATTAATCCAAATTCAAATTTTATAATTTGAATATCAAGATTAATAAAGATTAATCTTGAATACCTTTTAAGTTCAAATTTCAAGATTAATAAAGATTAATCTTGAATATCCTTTGGAATTCGAATTTCAAGATTAATAAAGATTGATCTTGAATATATTTTGAGATTTAAATTTTCAAGATTAATCTTTATTCATTTTGAGTGGAATCTTGTATTCAACATCTGAAAATTTGAATGTCATTCAGAATTTTTACTAAATTGTTTAAGACTAGAATCGATTTTTCCAAAATATTTTTTAGAGATTCCTTCTGTTCCTGTTTGATAGGGAAACAGAAGAGTTGCAAAAGGTGTTCCGAGAATAATTTGTTTGGACATTTCTTTTACTAAGATAAAATGTGTTTTAATTTTCAAAGATTTATTTTGAATAATAACATCTGAAATATTGTATTCAACATTTAACCTATCTTTGGTTATGCCTCTTAAAATTTCATTTGTTTTTTCAAAATACATTGTAGGAACAAGTCAGTTGTTGAGAGTTTGAGTTACAATTGTTTTTTAAAGATTCAACATTTCAGTTGTTAAGAGTTTGAGTTAGATCGTATTTAAAAGGAAGTTTATGTTTTGATTTAGAATCGGAGTTTGAATTGGATGCTGAAGTTAAAATATCTTTATATTTTGATAGATATTTTCCCTTCATGTCATCCGGAAGTTGACAAATAGTTTCTAGCAAAAGAGTTTGCTCATTACTAATAATGTTTATAATTGGGGAACTAGATGAATCAAACAATTCATCAAGTTGAATTTGGTTTATGTTTTCAGAAGAACTAGATTCATTTTCTAATCTGAATCAGATTCAGAATTTGAATCAGAATCAAGCATCAGTTTATTGATTTGTTCAAGTACATGATCCTTTATATCAAGTGTCCTAATCTTTTTAGAACATCTGCAATATCTAGAAATGAGACCAGGTTTTCCGCATTTGAAATAAATAACTTTTGATTGATTTACGAGGTTAATAAGTGGTTTGGATCTAAATTCATTTTTTAATTTCCTTGGCGGAGTATAGGGTTTAAATTTTTTAAATTTTTTGTGCAGAATCTCAAATCTTTTTGAGAAATGTTTATGGTGTTTATTTTGTGAAGGATTAGTCTTTTTACAGCCAGGAAAGCCAAATTGTTCACAGAATGTGCCCAATTCTTTCTTGGTTGCAATCTTTTCCTTCGCAAATTGGTGTTGAATCTTATCATCTTGACAAATTTTAAGTGCATTTTTCTAAATGTAAGAGATCAATTACCCATAAGTCAAGTGTTCATAAGGAATGTTGCGATCATTGAGATTTCTTAATTTTTCTTTCACCTTCTCACCAAAGGTAGTTGGTAAGCTGGCTAAGAATTTTTCTTTCCAAAATGGTTGATGGGCATCATCACTTGTGAAAATTTGAGTTAAGAATGTATCTCTATACCATCTGAAATCAGATAGTGTTCTGCACCTAAGATTTGAAAGTAATTCTGCAGACCTATCTTTCCATAAGGAAGGATCGCCCACAAAATGTTTGACAATTGTAAAGATCAATCTGTTAACAGAATCAGGAATGGGCTCACCATTGTGGGTATCAGGTATCCCATCTGCTTCTGTTTTAACATCATAAAAATAGTATGTTTATCCTGAGAAGAATATAATAATTCCACCAGCATTTCAACTGTCCAGAGACTCCAGAAATTAAAAGGTTGATTATTTCTTCATTAGTATAATTAAATTGTGTTTGATAGGTAGTGCAAACTATACCCATTTCTTGCAAAAGATCTAAAATTTGTTTTTCAGTTGGATCGTCTATGTTCCATTCATAAATGTGGTTTATGTTAAAAGATTCAATCTTTTTAGATGTTTCTTCCACAAGGACATCAGGAGGTGTCGCACGGAGATAGTAAAGCCTAGAAGGTTTTTGCCAAGAAAATTCATTAATTTTAATGTTGGATGTTGGAGAATTTATTTCAGGATTGGTGTTTAAATCTGATTCATATTTTCAAGAAACAACCTATATTCTAGCAGAACTAGAAAATTGAGGGTTTTTAGGAAAGGTTGACTAAATTATATTTAGTCTTTGTTCTATTTGTCTAATTAAATCAGCTTTTAGTTTTTTGTTTGAATTTTTGTTCTTATTTGAGGATTAATTTCAAAAGGTTTGAATAAAGGTGTTTGAATATTATAGGTTTGTTTGAATTAATTGAGGGTGGTTGTGAGGTTGAAGGTGTGTCGTTAATGTGATCTCCAATGATATGTAGATATTGGTTGGCATAATTGTTTTGTTCAATAATACTTTTAATATCTCTAGGGTCGACATCTTGTTTGATATTTTTAAATTTGAATGGTGTGGCTATAATAGGATGTTATTTATCGTCTATTAGTTTTGGAATTTGAACTGGAGCTGAAGGGGGAAGTTGAAGAAATTGTTTCTTTAGAAGGAGTATTACAATCTGTTTTAGCAACATTGGTATTTGCAAAACATGGATAATTTAGATTATGTTTATGAGCATAGATCTGGAACCAATCGAAAAAGGGAATGTTTATTTCATGAAATTCCAGGGATTCATAGAGTATTTGTAAGTTAGAGATTTATCGTAGAGAATATTCCTTTTGATGGTATTGTTCCTTCATTTTCTTCTTCTTCTTCTTCTTCTTCTTCTTGTTTTTTTGCTCCTAGAATTAGTAGGCTAAACTGTATAATTTGATGGCTATCAACAGTAATATAATATACACATATGAGGATATCTTATAATTTAAAGTCACACTTGATTTTACCCAAAAAAGAAATCACACTTGAGCAAAAACAATCACGATGAAAGAAAAAAATAATGTATAGCATATATCCAAACCAAAGCAAAAGTAAAACAAAATGCGGTGTCATTCAAATAAAAACTAAATAATATCATTTCTCTTTTTTAATAAATAAAAATTAAAGAAAGCCTTATTTTGAAATTAGCAAGTCATAGAGAAGCAAAACTTCATCAGTACAATTAATTCCGGATTCAAATTTGCTTTTCCGTTAGTCATTTTAAACCATCAAAAAATAGAAAACTCAATTAATTACTAATTCACAAACCCGTAATCGTCTCCAATCTCCCTGATCCCTCCCACTCTCTACAACGATCTCTTTTTCAAAGAAATACAAGTGGAAGAAGTAAGAACTAGAATAACCACTGAAGCTGTAATATCCACCCTTTTCTGTAAACCAACATAGAGGCCAAACTGATAGTTATAAGATAAGACAAGGCCTAGAAATAAAAGTATAGAAAAAGGAGATGTTTGTGGAATTAAGAGACCCTGGTCAGATTAGTCCTAAGGCTTTGAGATTTCTAAGAATGTAAGCCAGGTACATAAATGTTATAAAGTATAAAGACCAAGGGCAGTATGGTTATTGGATAAAAGGGCCAAATCAGTAATCAAAAGTCAAGTTGGAACCCATGGATAGAAAGTATGGAAAAAGTTGATTACCGTTGGGCCGGAAGTCGTAAAATCAGATTTGGCCTGATGGATGGAAGTCGGTAAGAATTTTAACGTTAAGCGTGCTCACCCTGGAGAAATTTTAGAATAGATGACCACCTGGGAAGTTGCCCCAGGAATTAGAAACCAAAAGAACAAGGGCCAACAAGTCAAGGGCAAAATGGGAATTTATGAAAAGTTAGACTGTGAAAGGGCATTTTGGTCATTAAGAGAAAGTGTAAGGGCATTTTAGTCATTTGACAAAATCAAAGTAGAAGTGAAACAGTTGACAAAAAATCAGAAAAATCCACAGATGCCCAAAAGATAGAGCAGAACTCACTGATTACTAGAGATTCAACCGATTGTTGAAATTCGGTCTGGATGATGAATTATGGAATTTTAAAGATTTGATGATTGAAAATATTTATTTAAGGTATCAGGAGTTTTCTAAGACAAAAAATCAGAGCCTAGAAAAAAATTTGTGAATTTAATAGTATTTTACAAAATTATTGCCTAGAGTACGATTAAGGAAGGCGATTTTCCCGAAAATGAGGAATAGGCCCGAAAAATCCCAAAAAATACAATTTATTACAAAAATTAATTTGGAACAATTTAAAAGGTATTTTGGGGAAAGATGAGGGTCTAGAGTATTGATGAAAAATATAGAAAATTATAAGGCCTTGAAAATGATTTATTCTAAAATTGCTCGTTTTCAGGGGTTTTAAATATGATAAAGTAATCCTGTTAATTTTGATAAGATCAAGAAGTATTTTGAGGATTATAATTTTAATATATTTAAGAAGGAATTATGGAGATTAAATGAGGAAGAAATGGTAGAAAAAGATTTACCAGAATAAAGTTATGTTTACCGGTAGAAAGTGTAATCGGTAGAAGTAACCGAATGGAATCTGGTTTGGATGGTGTAACCAAACCCCAAACAGATTTTTCTTCACCATGTGCAGCCATCATTACTTACTTTTAAGTGGCCAATGAGAAGAAGGAAAGTGTCATGTGTGTGGCAAAATCTCCACCCTTAGATTAACCTCCTTACTTAAAAATGAATCTTAGCCTTCCATCTTTTTATGGGAGATTTAATAAAAGGCTTTATCCTTCCATTTATTCCTCATTTGGCTGCCTCATTCCAGCTGCAAAAAGAGGAGAAGAGGTGTCCTCCATAGCCATGAAGAAAAAGAAGAAGAGCTTGAGAAATCCAAAGTAAGAGAGCTTACCACCCAAACTTATACATCAATCTCTTCCTCTCAACTTCCTCTACCTTTCTACCGGTTTAGATTTTTGATTTTGGCTCTCTTTTAGTGGCTGGAAAGTTTGGGTTCATGAGAGGAAAAAATTAGAAAGAGAGGAATTTAGAAAAAATAAATGGTTGCAAAACACTCCTTGCATGTTAAGGAGAAGATTGATGTATATATTGTTTGGGTTTGATTTTTTTATGAAATTTTGGAATCTCAAATCCCTAAGGGGAGATTGTGACACTCCTTAACTTATCCCTTAGCTTCATTACAAAGTGAATTAGAATCAAAAGGAAGCCTCATTATGATCAAAGGGTCCAAAAGTTTCAATTTGAAAGCTTTTCAAGTTTTTGAAAGTTACTATTCACTGGTTTTAGGACCAACTTTGAAAATTCATAACTAATTGTAGAAAAATCAAAATTGAGTGCTTCCAATTTC
>JANTPZ010124793.1:0-17724 GCA_025593235.1 Vachellia pachyceras | reverse complement strand
AATATAAGTTAAGAAGCATGAAAGGAAAAGAGAATGTTCTAGTGAAGTGCAAAAGGAAAAGAGGAATGAGCGAAGCTTAAGAGGATATGTCGGCTTCTATGATTAATCTTGGGGAATTATCAGACTAGCTACCACTGAGGATAAATGACTTAACCTTAGCTTATGCTCGATGGTCTAAAGGTTCCAAAGAGTAAAATGGCTCTAGTAACAGAAGTTCCAGAGATGAGAAGAGGTGATATGCCTCTAGAAGAGCAATAGAGCTCTTAAGGTTTGCAGACCCAGTTAAAGCAAGCAGAGAGCCTTTGTGGCTCAGAGTCATAAGCATTATGCTGCTCTCTGGAACATGAGAATGAAATGACCAGGGGCTGAGATTAAGATATGAAGGCGTCCTCACAATGGTTAGCTAGTGCAGAGAGAGTACCCTTGATTATTTATGTAGATAGCTGACTGTCAATTAAGATGAGCTCATTCCCAATTCACTAGGCAAGAAAGTAATGAAAGTAAGGAGTAAAACTGTAAGTCCTGAATAAGTGATAATCAGGCCAGTTAAAGAGAAAGATAAGTTGAGAAGTGAAAGATATTAAAAGCTTCACAGATTGAAGCTTAAAGCCTCCAGTATAAGTGTGAGTAGTTAATCACGAGGCTAGTTAAGTAGTATGAGAATTAGAAAGTAAAGTAAAAATTTCTCTGAATTATGAAAGTACAAGAGAACCAAGGGAAGTAAAAGTTCCATATTAGAGTGCTAAAGTTCATAAAAGAATATAATGACTCAAAGGATTATTATGTCTTTCTAAAGCCTGCTGTGAGGCTATAAGTATGAGTTAAGAAAGGAAGAAAGACAGAGAACCCTAGAAATTATATGAACTCACCATGTATTGAAAGAAGAGACTCAAGGGTGAGTTAAAAGTAAAGAAAAAAAGGATTGCAAAAAGTAAACATCAGCAAAGAATGAGGCCTACTAGATAAAGTGACTATTGAAATGTAGGCAATAAGTAAGATTGCCAAAGAAATGTTATTTTTCAAAAGCAATGGTTGAATAATGAAAATTTATAAGCTCTTGTAAAGAGAGAGAAGTTGGCATGATTCTGAGATAGTCATAGAACGTCTTAGAATATAAAGCTGAAGAGAAGTTATAAAATAGAAATTAATTCATGCCAATAACAAAAGATGACCGTTAGAGTTGAAGTTGGAGATTAAATATCTTTGAGGATATCTCCAATAATGAAGATTATGTCAGTTTTCAAGGCTAAATAAGCCTAGCTAAGGAGATGTATAAAAATGAAAGGATAGTTAATGATTGGATTTACCCCCAAGCCTGATTCATATTGCCAGAAATTTTCTACTTCCTATATGAAAGGAAATATCTGATAACGGATAATTATAAAAGTATTCTGGCAAGAGGTTGCACCAAAGAAAGTATGTAGAGACACAAAAAGAAAGATGAAAGTTAAGAGCCTAGAGTTAATGACTCAGATGTGAAAATTTCGAGGACGAAATTTATTTTAAGGGGGGATAATTATAAAAGTTTTCAATTTAGTCTCTTTTGACAATTTGAGTTACTTGAGGCCATAATTTGGTTCCAAATCATCATAATGGAAGCTAAGAGGGTCAAGTAAGAGGTGTTACAAATGTTCATAACAGAAGAATGGACACCCTAGTATCCAAGGTAGATTCTTTGGAAAGTAAAGTCACATCCCAATTATCTCTTATTACTGCTGAGTTGAAGAACTTAAATGCTAATAAATCACCGCCATCCATGGATTTAGTTGCTCTAAGTTGTGAAACTTGTGGGTCAGTTATGCATATTTCAAGTGTGTCCCGGGCCGATTGGAAGAAGTTTTTGCGATGTACCAAGGGAGACCAAACCAGAGATGGGATCCCTATTTGAATACATATAATGAAGGTTGGAAATCTAATCCAAATTTCATTTGGAAGGGTGAAGAAGCCAATGCCCAGAGATTCCAAAGGAGTGTAGGAGTTGGACCTTTTAACTCCAACATTCAAAATACACAACAAGCCTTGAGTTTGCCACCAAAAGAGGACACAAATCAACTACTTCAAAACATGTTGGTGCTACCAAGGAAGAGAAGGCTTCCACCACCAACCAATTCAATTCGCTTGCCTCACTTATTTAGAAGGATTCTGCGAAGAATGATGCAAGATACTCTTCTTTAGAGAAGAGGATGGAGCAGTGGGAAACCAAGGCCGAGAACTTAAATTCCTTCGTCACTCAACTTTCCAGCAACTTGAGTGAACAACAAGCAAGGAGTGATGGCTCCATACCCTCTAATATCATCATCAACCCCAAGGGATTAAATGCAATTAATTTGAGAAGTGGGAGGCAAGTGAGATTTGATGATGAAGAAGATGGAAAAAGAGAAGAGGTTAGTGAGTTTGAAGAAACCCCACAAGCTGCTGCAAAAGAAAAGAGGAGTGAGAGCACAAAAGAGGAGTTGTTGCTGAAAAGAGAAAGTGCCTCACCACAACAAAAAGAGGAAAGAAGAGTTTTGGAGGAAGGGACAACAAGCAAGAACAAAGAAAGAAGCAAGCATGGATTAACCTCGTCGAAAGGTAAAGAGGTAAACATTCATGAACTCCCTTTTCCAAATTCATATTTGATGAATAAAAAGCTTGTTGAAAAGGACAGTGAAAAGGAAGTTTTTGACTTGTTTAGCAAAGTAGAGGTAAAGATACCATTGCTTGACTTAGTTAAAAAGGTCCCTAAGTATGCTAAATATCTCAAGGATTTGTGCACAAATAAAAGGAAATTTAGACCCAATGAAAGAGTCTAAGTGAGCTTAAATGTTTCAGCCTTATTCAAACCACAACTTCCTGTGAAATGTCAAGACCCAGAATCTTTTACCATCCCTTGCACTATAGGAAAAATTACCATAGGGGGAGCATTATTAGATCGAGGGGCTGCTATTAATGTGATGCCAAAGTAGGTTTATCAAGCCTTATGAGTCAAGAACTTGAAGCCTACATCCGTATTACTCCAACTAGCGGATAAATTGATTAGGTATCCAGATGGGATAGTTGAGGATATTCTTGTGAGGGTAAAGGACTTAGTTGTCCCTGCTGACTTTTATGTGCTAGATATATCTAGAGAATCCATTAGCCAGTCCACCTTAATTTTAGGTAGACCCTTCTTGAGGACTGCTAATACTATCATTAGCATGAAAGGAGGAAGCATATCAATGGAAGTAGGGAAAATAAGATTAACTTTAACATCTATGAGGCCATGAAATATCCTTATAAAGATTATTCACGGTTGAGTATTAATGCCCTTAATTCTGTTGTAGATGATGCATGTGCTGAATTTGAAATAGAAAATGAACTAGCATGTTCACATCTTCATTCATGTGCACTATTTGATGAAAAGGATTTGGAAATTCCTCTTAAACCCCATGATCCCCCATTTTGCTCATGTGAAAACATTGAAAAATGCACTCATGTTGCATTGGTTGATAGCACATTTTCATTGCCATACACACATTTTGTGAAACAAATCGATGAGTGCATGAATACCTTTCCCTATATAAACAGTGATGACACCTTCGGGAGAGGTATTTCAATTGATTTTGCAAAGCCATCAAGTAAAATGTCAGCTGGATCGGCCTTACCTATGTATACGTAGCATGGAAAATCAAAAGAAGAGTATGGGAAAGCCAATGAACCCATAAGCCGCCATGATTATCAGTTTGTTCCTTTCCCTCCCTTAGTCATTTGATATGAGCTTTCAATGATTATGTTGTGAATATGAATGATTCAAGTGCGGGGGAGGAACATTACCGGTAGTGGTAGCTTAGTGTTTATATATAGGGTAGGATTATTTTGAATTCAATAAACTCCCTTGAATTTGGCTTATCTTCAAGAGGCTTGTTGTTGAAATGGAATTGCTTGCAGAGTTAGGATGTGCAAAATTGATTGGTTGAAGTTTTAGGCTTGAATGCTGGCTATTGTCTTGTATTTTGTGTTTCCATCTTTGTGTTTGTGCGTCTCTGTAATGTTTCGCCATGACTAAATTTTATTTTAGCCACGGTCAAATTTGTTGATTGTCATTTATATCCTCTTAGGAAGTGTACGCTGCGACGCAGTTTGTTTTTCACCGCAGTTTTCTTTTTATGTTCATTTTGTTTATTCTCCTTTATTTTCGCCTTTGCTTTCACCGTCATCGTCAGTTGCTTGCTCTACCGTGCCGTTTCATGGCCGTTTGCCACCGTTACTCTCGCATTTCACCTCTCCATTTCATTCTTTTCGACTAGAGTAAGCATTTCATCCGTTGTTCTTGTATTTCTTTTCATTTGATTTTCATTTTCATTTTTGTTGTTCGCTGCTATTGCCTGTCCTGCGATTTTTATCGCGACAAAAAAGAGTATTTACCACTAATAATGTTCACATTTTCGCCGCAATGAATCCTACTTTTTGCCGTGGCCAACGATAGCTGCAGTTGTTTTTCACCTGTGTTAACCTCGTGTTTTTGTTGTTTTCTCTTTTTAATTTTGTGAGTCTAGCTAGTAGTCATGCCTAGGACTAAGAGGCCTAACATAGTATACCCCCTAGCCCTGTGCCTGAGCCATCCTAGACTTTTGAGGAGATTTTAGCACTTATTGAGAAACGTCCTTTGGTTAAGGAACGCTCATTTCCTCTGAAACCATCCGACCATCCTTTTGTGCGTAAAATGATTAAGTCTGGCCTCACCGGCTTTATCCGTGAGCGTACCCAGGGAAACCTCACTTTCATCCACCACTTTTACGCGAAATGCCGCCATGAAAATGCTATTTTCATCGATTGCCGTGGGAAGACCCCTATGCATGCGATGAATTGTGATACCATCGGTACCCATCTTGATTTACCCATAGCTGAGTGTGATCACTACGTTCAGTTCATGAGCGACTACCCTAGGGACCGGATTGCGGAGACTCTGTGTTTGCCCGGGATGAGCTGGCACATGCCTCGTAGGTCTGAGATGTATATTCGTCGAGCCGAGTGTCGCCCTGAAACAAAACCCTTTATCCATCTCGTTTGTAGTAACATCTTACCAACCAGCCACTTAGCAAACCTGACGAAGAAGCAGGCCCTCTGTATTTACCTGTTAATGCAGGGGATCAGCTTTGACATTTCCACCCTCATATACTCAACCTTTCGTGATGCCGTACTCACATCCAAAACCACGAAGCCTATCATTTTTCCACACCTCATTTCAAACATGTTCGCTAAGTTGGAGATACTTGAGTACGCCGAGGACCACCCCTTTGCCCCTGCCCCTATATTTACTTATGATAGGATCCTAGAGTTCCAGCACCCCAGCCTGAGCCGTATATGGATATTGGTGATTTGCTGGCTGAGGAAGAGGAGGCTCCTACACCGCAGGCATCGGACGACCATCCAGCATCACCAGCCCATGCCACACTAGAGATCCTAGCTGCTGAGTTTCAACAATTCAGAGTTTCATTTGAGAGTGAGCAGAGATACTGGTGGAGGATGGACGCATTGATTGCGCAGAGCTTACACTTTGAGTTGCCTCCGGAGGAGGATGATGATAGTGGTGCGGAGACTTCTGAAGCCGAACCATCTGGAGAGACTGGAGCAGCGGAGGGAGTGAGGAGGAGGATGCATGAATTCGGAAGGAGACTCGGCAATGCAGGCAGATGATTAGCTATTTTACATGCTTCTTCCCTTTTGTTTTGTTTGAACTTTGATACAGTTGTTGTTGATACCGAGATTTTGTTGTGAATATTTGGCTTCAGCTGTATGTATATATGGATTTTTCCTATGCTGTGTTTCGGATCTCATTGCATGTGTGCATGATTATTTGATATTACTTGCGAATGTCACGCGCTTTGATTTTTAAATCTTTCATTCCAATCATTGAGGACAATGTTTGATTTAAATGTGGGGGAGATATAGGATTTAAAATGTTTCCAAGCAATATTTTGATTTTTCAGCATGCAATTGAAATTTTGAAGGATAATGTTGGGCCATTTTTGTCTCAAACTTTGGAAATTTTCAAGCTTCTTTAAAATTTTTTAAAAAAAAGAAAAAATATTGTATTTCCAGAGGAACTAAAATAACCATTTTCGCTGCGACCAAATTTGTTGTTCGCCGCGGTGAAAGTCTTTAAATAAGCAATTCAACCTCTCGTGTGAGTTTCGCCACAACCATCTTGTGGTTGCACCGCGGCAAAACATCACTTGTACACAGAACCACCTCTCGGGTGTGGTTCGCCGGGACCAACTTCGAAGTTAGCCGAGACGAAATTCAGTGCATAATAAAAAAATTATTTTATTGGTTGGGTTTTGGATTTCAAAATAAAAGGTTTCTCTTCACTTTAATGCCTTTAACACTCCCAGGCAATGCTTATGAACTATGATTTTAATATCTAATGCATTGGGAGGTTGATGCATGAGTCTAAGGTCAAAGTTTTTGGTTAATAGCATTTTTTCGAGTGTTAGCAAATGATAAGCGTAGATCAGTTTTAAATTGTGCAACACCTCTTACTTATTCTTCTTAGCTTCTTTTATGATGATTTGGAACCCATTAATGTCCTCAAATAACTCACATTGTCAAAAGGGACCAAAATAAAAACTTTCATTCTTAAGAAAGTTACTATTCATAGTTTTTTGGGCCAAATTTGAAAATTCATAACTAATTCTAGAAAAATCGAAACTAAGTGGTTATAACTTCTAATTGAAGCTTACAAATTCCTTTATAAGGGAAAAATACTCATTGGAATAGAAACTTGTCTAGTTGGTACAGATTCATTCGTGAAATAACACTGTTCATATGGTAAATTTCCATTTTTCCAGGATTTTCTGTGATTTTTTTGCCAACTTTGGACAGTTATAACTTTCTGTACAAAACTCCAAATACAGTGATATTTGTCTTGTTTTAAATCTTGTAATATGTACTATTTTTTCAAAAAATTTCAGCTCATTTAAGGTTCATTTACTCTCTTTCACAATAAGGCAAATTGGGGGAATTGGCCAACTTTACTTCCAGCCCTATTTAACTTCATAAATCACCATTTTGGTTTCTAAACCTTTCTTAACCATATTAACCTATGTAATTAGGCATTCTTAAAGCACACACTATTTATCATTAGTCCATGATATACAAACAAGTCATATTACATACCACATTACAAACTTTTAAACTAATTGCATAAGGTTCATAACACAATTCACAACATTATAAATGACATTGCTTCAAGGATCAACCATTTTCTCCTTACCCTTGAGTGTGCTTCCACCTAAAAATGGTTAGTGGGGGAGAGTGAGATTTCAAAGAAATCCCAATAGCAAAACTTTCTAACAAGTTTCATAAAATGCATGACATGATTTAATAATAAGTGTGAATGTATAATGAAATGAATGTGCAACATGAGATATGTATATGCATATGGCCATAGCACATCAAGCACATATTCACACTTCCATTTTCATAAAATAAGTCATGCAAAATCTCAAGACAATTTCATAACATGTTAGTTAAAGTTCAAAGGTCTTGCTACCTTTACTCCTTAACTTTCCTCTAAGTTGTAAGCTCTCTTGGTCTCTTTGGAATTTATCCTTTCGCACCAAATACTTGCCTACATAATTGACAACATTATGGCCATTAATCACAAGCCATTTCCAAGACAAAAACTAAGGTAAAACTCCCTTAAACCAACTCTTGAACTTTTAGAACCTTAAAGCCCTAAACTTGTCTCTAATATCTTCCAATGCTTTCACAAACTTGTGACTACTTTTACCCTACACAAAACTCATTTTAGACTCATTGGAATCATCAAAATCATGAAAAGAAACTTCCTTCCCCAAGAACCAGCTGTGGCCGAGACACAAAAAATTCCATAAGTGTGATTTTTCAACTTTCATCACTTATACCACTTGATTCTTGTTCCCAAATTCATATTCATGGATCACATAACTTGATTTTAACTCTCCTATATCAAATGGAAAATTGGGAAGCACCTCCCCTAAAACTTCATGATTTCCCAAGATTACAAATCACAAAAACAAACTCAAACAATCACAATATATATATATCAAAACACTCCTTACAATACAAGGAGGCTTTTACCACTAATCAATAGGTCTAAATCCCTCTCTTTCTCACTTTGCTCTGAAGAACCCTAAGCATTCAAACTTGAGAAAGAGAGCCCAAATCAAAATTCCAATCCATGGAAGTTGTAGAGGAAGTTGAAAGGAAGAGATTGATGTATAGCATAAGGTAGTAACTCCTCTTACCTTAAGATTCTCAAGCTCTTCTTCTTCTTCACCTCCAAAGATGGCATCTCTCCCCCTCTAATTTCTGCCCATGCAAGTCGGTTTTGAGGGGTGGAAGAGGAGAGAAAATTATATTTATAAAATGTCTTAAAAAGAATGGAAGGTTGAGATTTGATCTTGAAAATTAAGGGCTTGGAATTTTACCACAAAATGATACTTTCTTGCTCCTCATTGGCTACTTAAAAGGTGTCATGATTAATTATAATTAAGGGGTTAAAAATCTGGTTTGAGTATGCAAACTGGATCCCCTTCAATTACTTTTAGCGATTACACTTTCTACCGGTAAACATAACTCTATTCTGGTAAATCTTTTTCTACTTTTCTGGAGATGTTTTCTTCCTCATATAATCTCCATAATTCCCTCTTAAATATATTAAAATCATCATCCTCAAAATATCCCTTAATCCTGTCAAAATTAACAGGATTACTTTATCCTGTCTAAAACTCTTGAAAACAAGAAATTTAAGGAAAAAGCATTTTTAGGGCCTCATAAATTTCTACATTTTTCACTGATATTCTAGCCCTTTTTCTTTCCCCAAAATACCTTCTAAATTGTCCAAAATTAATTTTTAGAATAAATTATATTTTCGGGGATTTTCGAGTCTTTTTCCAAATTTTTGGGAAAACCGCCTTGATCATACTTTGGGCAATAATTTTGTAAAATACTACAAATTCCACTGAATTTTTATAGACTCTGGTTTTTGGTCTTAGAGAACTCCTGATACCTTAAATAATTATTTTCAACCATCAAATCTTTAAAATTTCATGATCTTCATCCAGTTCGAATTTCAACAATCGGTTGAATATCTGGTAATCAGTGAGTTCTGCTCTATCTTTTGGGCATCTATGAATTTTTCTGATTTTTGGTCAACTGTTTGACTTTTTGACTTTGACTTTGACAAATGACAAAAATGCCCTCACACTTTCTCTTAATGACCAAAATGCCCTCTCACAGTCTAACTTTTCATAAATTCCCATTTTGCCCTTAACCTTTTGGCCTTTGATCTTTTGGTTTCTGACCCCTTGGGCAACTTCCCAAGAGGTCACCCATCCTGGAATTGCTCCCGGGACGAGCACGCTTAACTTTAATGTTCCTACTGACTTCCATCCACCGGGCCAAATATGATTCTACGACTTCCGGCCTATAACTTTGCTCTCTTTATGAACTATATATTTTTGAATTATAATTCATTTCATGATTAACAGATTAATATTTATATCAGTTAGCAGAAAAATCATGGATATTACAAATTGACTATTTGTGTTTTTGGTTCTTGAGACTATTTAATTAAGACATTAGCCTTGACGTGAGGATAATTGGGCTAATTTCATTTTATTAGAGTAGGTCTGTCTTGATTCGTAATCTCTCTAGAACTTGTCTTGATTCTTAATCAAAGCTTTATGATCCAATATTCTGTGAAAAGGATAGAGGCATTCATTTCAAAACCTTTCGTTTAGCCCAAACACAAACCCTTCATGATTTCATCCTTTTGCTAACCTTTTGAGCCTTTCACTCTTGAAACCAGCATTTGGAAAACTATCCTTATATATGCAAGCATATGTTGAAGTTGTGGATATGAATTGTTGTTCTCTTCTAAAAAAAGAAAAAGAAAAAAGAATATAAATAAATACAATGGTTGAAAAATAAATTTTCTTAAGTCTTGCAAAAGTGATTATATTCTTTCGGTGCTGTGTATTCAAGAAATTCATTTCATTTCATTATCTTTAAAATCCATCTTAAACCTTAAAGTCCTCTTGATTCACATTTTATTGATCTTATGGTAGAGAGGTAGAATAATTACAAGCCTATGGTAGAGATTTGAATAAGCAGACCATTAGTAAAAATTGTCCTTACATAGTGAGCTAAGAGAGAAATACTTCTACCTTTTGAGAGGTGATTTCTTTTATTCGGTCTCTTGAATTGAATTCCTTAGAGTTTGATTTACAATTGTCTCTACCATTATCATTGCTAATTCCTTGATGAATGTTTTTACCAAGTTCTGTAATCCTGGACCCATGAGTATATTTCCTAGGTGTATTGATTGTTTTTAAGTTTTTAAAGAAGCTTTATCTAGGAGTACAAAGGTTTAAGTGTGGGGGAATTTTTTGAACCACACAAGAAGGGCGCGACACCTGCCAGAAGGCTGCCAAGAAGATCATAGAGAAGGAAAAGGGCACCTGATGGTGGGTTTCATTGAGCTTGAATGATTCAAGAGGTTGGGGTTGAGTGAATGTTGGGTTGGCCTCAGAGATCGCAGCGATGACGGTGATTACAAGAACTGAAAACAGAGGTTTCATCATTGTGGCTCCTTTTTGTGTCTTTCTTTGTGGAATAAGAGAAGATGAGAGTGACTAGCTTGTGTGTGAATGGAAAAATCTCAGATCGTATCTACAGAATTTAAGTTAATCATTTATTTCCTACTTAATCATAAAAAGACAAATATGATGGTATGGCCAAAAAAAGACAAATATCCAAAGGTATGGAAGAGGATGAAGATGGAGCGAGTGTTAAAGATGGAGCATAGAAGAGGACGAAGGTCATGGTCATGGAGGGAGGAGAGAGAGTGGGGTCAGGTATGAGAGAGGGGAATAGAAAAATATAACATAATTATATTGCAAAAGTCATTTTAGCCAATGGTTTATGCAAACATAATTGCATTTTGGCCAACAGTTTATCCAAACATAAATTTTATTCATTCTACCAAAAGTCATTTTCAAAAGTCATTTTCCCTAACGGACTCCCCAAAAGTAGTTAAAGGCTACATGATATTCTAAACAAGAGAATCAAACACGCAATTTCTATTCAGTGAAGAAAGAAAAACACATACACACATTCATTTCCCATTTATGATATTAGTTTACTCATTGGATAATACTTGGTCAGTTTGAATTTGAAAATACAATTAAGAGCTGATAGATAAACTTTATGGAAATAGAAGAAAAAATGATTACATGAATATGAATCAACAAATAAGTTGCTCGTCTAGTTCTATTTAAAAGTTACTTATAGTATTTACAAGATCAAATAAAAGGTTAAACCTCAATAATCTGTCTTCAAATTTGATTGAGCTATATTTCTTCATTGGTTTTGCTAAGATTTTCAAAGTATTTAATGCATTTTTGGCCCATCATAACTCTACTTGTGCTTAATTTGGAAACAAGAGTTGTTGATCTTAATTAGCGTGATTTTAGGTGAAATTTCCATGAATTATGATACTTTTACACTTAATTCTAATTATGGGCAAGTAATACTTCAAATCATTGCTATTTCATTTCAGGAACTCTAGCAAAGATGAAAGGAAGCAGCTCTGAAAGATTTTACCGCGGTGCATTCCAACTTCCGCCGTGGCTAAACTCAAGCAGTCAAGCAAGTGCTCTTAGGAGAGGTTCACCTTGGTGAAACCTCAATTTCGCCGTGGCAAATATCGCATATCAACAACCCAGTTCAGACCCAAAACGGAAAGAAAATCGACTCACTTTGCAATTCTAACCTAGCACGATTAAGAGACCCTATTTAGGATAAATTTCATGGCATTTACAAGGGAGGTCAGCAGCTAAGGGACTAACTACATCTTTATCTCATCTACTCTCGCTCTAACCTTAGCCTCCACCTTCACTTCTTTTTCCATCCAATGGTTCTTGCTCAGTCTTCCATGGAGTGTTTTGAACTGGATCATATGAGCAGCTAAACCTGTTCCTTCCTCTTGGATATGGAGAATGCTTGAGTTCAAGAGCTTAACAAGGGGAGTATTAGTTCAATCTGTATTTTTATTATGGATTACTTAGTTGCTGAGTTAGGAGTATTAATTTGTACTTAAATACTTGACTACGGTTGTAGCCAAACTTGGATTAATATGTGTATTGATTTGTTTTATGTTTGACTTAGTAGTGTGAAGTCTCATTACTACCTAGTCAATACAATCTTTGTTATTCTTTCTTATCTTCCTAGTTGTACTTGGTATTTGAGATGATGGTGTTTTGTATTGAATTTTTCACTGAGCAATTTCATTGCACACACTAAGTGTTTTTAAAGAGTTTTATAGAATGGAGTTCATTGCATGGAATTTCTAACTCAGGGAGTTGTTGGAGGTTTTGATTACGAAACATAGTGTGAAATTATTATGCCACCTTATCATTTGCGAACTATGATAGTCTGAACCATTTCCAAGGGGATTTCATCATCAAAAGCTTTGCATTGTCTTACTTGTTTTCTTTTGCAATCCTACAATCCAAAAATCCAAAAAGAAGTTTTATTTTAGGTATTTCCATTATGATTTAAGTTTTAGAAACAAACCAACCCTTTTCTTTACAGTGAATTTAATCCACAAGCTAATTAAACCAACTGCGCCTAAGGCTCTATAGAGAACAACCTTAGGGTTGAACCCTATAGTGCAATCCTTGGAAATCACAAGTGTTTTGATCCATTTCCATGGCCTTTAACAACAACAAACTTATGCTTTCAATCATGGCTAGATAAAAAATGGTGCCGTTGTTGGGGAGCCTAGCAATTAGTTTAGGCTAGCTTGTGCCATTTGTTTGTTGTTTGTGCATTTTAGTAGCTTGATTTTACATTTTTTTTCATAGTATAGGTTTACATTGTGCATAGCATAGCATTAAGTTTTTGAAAATACAAAACAAAGATACTGGTTTTCTTTTGCATTATTCATCAGTTTTTGCATTTTCGCCACAGCCAACTCTGTTTCTCGCAACGGCCAAGTTTGTTTTGCAAAGAAAAATATCTATCGGTACACTTTCGCCATGACAAAAATACATATTAGCCGCAGCTAATTTTCATTTTTAAGAAGGGACACCCTCTTGGTTGTGGTTCGCTGTGATGAACTACTATTTTTGCCGCATTGTAATTTTGATTTTCAGCTGTTCAACCCTCTTGAGTTGGCTTCGCCGCGATGAAATTCAACTTTCACCGTAGCCAACCACCCTTCTCTAAGCTTTATTCATTCCATTCCTTCCATTTTTCAGTACATACATACACTTCATACATACCATACACAATCACAAATACTCTTGTATTCACTTATTCCATCTTTTAACTTGAATTGTGAGTTTCAAGTTGATTTTGTTTTTCTTTATTTTTATACTAACCTTGCATGCCCCGTTAAGCCAACCTTTTACCTAATGATCTTGAGATTGAGAGAATCACGTAAGGAATAGAGAAGAAAAGGGAAAAAGCAACATAGCTAGTGAAGAACAACCAAGTTTAGGAGAGCTAATTCATTAGGAATAGATAGAGGAGTGAGTCCTACGACAGGGAGAACCATGGCCAAAGTTCCCTAAAACCACCCAAACCAAAACTTGAATGTTAATCAACCGGGGAATGGTGGTAATGAAAGAAATGGTGAAGGAAAGCGTATGGGAGAGAACAATAGAAGAAGAACGGTTAGGGAAGCCACAACCTCTAATATGAATTATGATCCTTTTACTACTGCTTGCCCTAATTATGTGTGAATTTTGAAATTAAAGGATTGCTTATTAACTCTTTGCCTAAATTCCATGGATTAACAGGGGTGGACCCCTACATCCACCTCCAATCATTGTCAATGATTTGTCAAAGCATGAAACCGGTGGGAGCTTCTCTTGATCAAGTGCTATGGAAGGTGTTTCATCTTTCATTGGAAGGAAAAATTTGAAAAATTTGAATGTGAGTAGACCACAACCTTCTGTGGATCTTGCTGCACCAAGATTTCTAGTGTTTACCCTAATAGATATCAAGGTAGACTGAACCAAAAATGGAATCCTTATTCAAATACATATAATGAAGGGTGAAAGGCAAACCCTAAATTTAGTTGGAGAGGTAAAGAAGCTAATGCACCAAATAGATTTCAAAGGGGTGGAGAAGCTGGACCATCCAACTACCAAATGCAACACCCTTGAGTATCCCTCAAAAGGAGGATACAAATCAGCTCTTGTATAATATGATCATGTCACTCAAGAAAGAGCAAGCTTCTACTGCTAACCAATTCAATTCAATTACCTATCTCATTTAGAAAGACTTCTCCAAAAATGATGCAAGATATGCCTCTTTGGAGAAGAGGATAGACCAATGGGAGATTGAATCTGAAAATTTGAACTCCTTTGTCACTCAACTCTCTAACAACTTGAGTGAGCAACAATCAAGGAGTAGTGGTTCCATCCCTTCCAACACTATCATCAACCCCAAAGGGCTTAATGATATTAACTTGAGAAGTGGGAAACAAGTGAGGTTCAATGAGGAGGAGAGGAGTGTTACAGAAAATAAAGGCATTAAAGATAACAACCTTCCTAACCCAACTGAAAAAGGGAAAAGTAGTGAGGGTGCTAAAGAAAAAGCATTGTTGTCCAAAGGAGAAGGATCCTCCTCACTTAATGAAGAAGGGAATGCAGCTTTAGAGTAAGGAACTCAACACACACATGGAAATGCTAAAGGAAGCAAGTATGGAACTACCTCAACCAAATGTAAAGAGTTAAATATTGAAGAACTTCCTTTCCCAAATTCTTATTTAATGAGTAAGAAGATAGTTGAAAAAGAAACATGAGAAGGAAGTCTTTGATTTGTTCAATAAGGTAGAAATCAATATTCCCTTGCTTGATTTAATGAAAAGAGTTCCTACCTATGCCAAATACCTTAAGGATATGTGCACTAATAAGTGAAAATTGAGACCAAATAAAACGCTCCAAGTGAGCTTCAATGTGTCAGCCTATTTAAACCACAAATTCTAATAAAATGTCAAGACCATGTATCTTTTACCATCCCCTATACTATAGGCAAAGTTACCATAGGGGGAATTGTTAGATCTAGGAGCAGCTATAATGTAATGCCTAAGTCTGTCAATGAAGCTTTGGGAGTCAAAAACTTAAAACCCAAACTATAATGCTTCAATTAGCTGATAGGACAATTAGGTATTTAGAGGGGATAATAGAGGACACTTTGGTAAAGATAAAGGACTTAGTTTTTCCAACTGACTTCTATGTGCTTGACATGTCCAATAAATCTATCCGTGAATCAACTTTAATCATGGGCAGACTCTTCTCAAGGACTAATAATATCATTATTAGCATGAAAGAGGGAATTATATCAATGGAAGTTGAAGAAAATAAGATCCATTTTAACATGTATGAATCCATGAAGCACCCTTACAAGGATTACTCTCTGTTACATGTAAATGCTATTGATATGGCTCTTGATGATGCATGTAATAACTTTGAGTTTGAAAATGATCCTACATATTTCTATCTCTCAACCGCTGCATCTTGTTTTGAGAATGATACATTGTTTCCTTTTTAATATCTTGATTTTGAAAAATCCATCTGTTCCTGCAAAACTCTTGAAACATCCACTCACTTCTCATCGGTTGACTGTATGATTTACATTTCACATTCACATTCTATCAAGTTCATCGACCAGTGCATAAATGCCCCATCCTTTATCAATAGTGATGACACCGCTGGGGGAGGGTTTCATTTGATTTTGTAGGAACTTCACACATAACTTTGCTTGGACCGGTAGCACCCATGCAAGAAAAGAGTGGAAATACTGTGGAAGAGCATGGGAGCACCCAAGAGACTCATAAACTGCCATAATTCTCAAGTTGTTCCTTTCCCTCACTCAGTCATTTACCTTTACCAATGATGATGCCTTGATGCTTTTGTGAATGATCTAAGTGTGGGGGAGAAACCTCCCAGTAGGACTAAGAATAGTTACATGTTCTTAGATTGTTTTGAATTCAATAAATCCCTCTTGCTTCATTTCCAGCCTTGCTTCATGAACTTGAGGCTTGAGAAGATTTACTTGTTGTGCTTGAGATTTATGTTTGATGTTTGAATTAAAAATTTAGGATTAAGAGCAAGTGTTAAGATTTGTGTTTGTGTGTCTCTTCATGTGATCTGTTTTCCCCCTTTATGTTGTTTCGCTATGATGAATAATCATTTTCGCCATAGCCAACTAAGTGGTCGCTAGTGATCTACTCTTAGGTAGTGTTCACCGCGACTAAACCATTTGTTCGTCGAGGTGAACATTACAATTTTTCAGCTTTTGAAGTGTTTCACCACGACCAAAATTAAATTGGGCCACGATGAAAATTGTAGCGTTTCGCCTCTCGCCAGTTTTTCGTTTTAATCCCAAAAATTAGTTTTCAATTTCACGTTTCACCTCTCTCGAACTGCTCTCACTTTTCCGTCTCCACCACCGTCGCCATCGCTTTCTCCTCTGCTGTCGTCTCTTTCATCACTATAGGTAAACCCTAATCCTCCATTTCATTTTCGGTCCCCATTTTTGTCTCTATTACTATCGCCTATCATTTCGCATTTCTGGTTTTTTTCATCGCGATGAAAATTAGGATTCGACGCGACCAACTTCTTTATTTACCGCGACGAACCTTCATTTTCGCCGTGGCTAACTTTATCTCGCAACCATTTTTCATTTCTTTTTGTTTCCTATTTTAGGTGAAGTTTTTTTTGATAATTTGGTTTTACTATTTATGTTTTTGTTTGGCCAATCACCATCCCGAGGATCAAGAACCCTGCTGTAGTAGGCCCTCCTAGCCTATATCCTGAGCCAACCTATAAGGAGATACATGTACTGTAATATCCACCATTTTCTGTAAATAAGCACAGAAGCCAAATTCATAGATATGAGAGAAGATGTCAATAGACCAAAGAGACCCTGGTCAATTTAGTCCCAAGGCTTTGAAATTACTAAGAATGTGAGCAAGGGACATAACCGTCATTAAGTTAAAAGACCAAGGGCAATATGGTCATTAGATAAAAAGGGCCAAACCAGTAATTAGAAGTCAAGTCAGAGCCCACAGATAGAAATAGCAGCAAAAGTTGATACTGTTAGGCCGAAAGTCGCAGAATTAGAATTGGTCTGGTGCATGGAAGTCGGTAGGAACTTCAGAGTTAAGCGTGCTCGCCCTAGAGCAATCCCAGGATGGGTGACCTTCTGGGAAGGGACCCATATGTCATTTAATAAAAGACCAAGGACATAAAGGTCTTTCAGTATCAAAAGTAAGGGTAAAATGTAATTTTGGAAAAGGTAGAGAAAGTTGAAGAGCATTTTGGTCATTTGACAAAGTCAAAGTCAAAGTAAAAAAGTCAACCAGTTGACCAAAATATCAGAAAATTTACAGATGCCCAATAGATAGATCTCTACTTATGGATCGCAATGACGAAACACGGATTTTCCAAATTTAAATTAGATTTTTATTTATATAATTTTGAAAGGCTAAAAAGGGAAAAATAATTATTTAAGGTATAAGGAGTCCTCCAAAAATTTAGAGAAAAATATGAAAAATCCAGTGAATTATATAGTATTTAGTAAAATTATTATCCAGTGTACAATTAAGGCAAGTTTCCCGAAAATTGGGAAAAAGACCCGAAAAATACCCGAAAATCCCCAAAATATAATTATTTCAAAAATTAATTTTGGAAAATCTAGAGG
>JANTPZ010124782.1:0-14570 GCA_025593235.1 Vachellia pachyceras | reverse complement strand
GTTATAATATTATGAGCAAATCAATCAAGGGAAGGAAAGGTACAACCATGTATATATTGGCTCTTGCCAAGCACTTGAAACAGAGGCTGCAATACAACTTGCAGGATGTAGAGTGGTTTCCTTGTGCGCTTGTATCAAGAAGTTCCTGCCAAATAACCAAGAACCAGCAGCCAAGAGGAAATAATTCAGCACTAAGCGAAGATATGCAAAAATCACAGATTTACAGTCAAATGTTCAGATTTCAACTAGTTAAGTTCTGTAGGGGTTCCATTCAAACCAAAAAGGGAATGAGCCCAGTCAACAGCAAATTAAGGATTCAATTTTGTTCTAGTATAGCCCACTCAAAACATCGATCAATTCTTAGTTTAGCAAAAGAAATTGGTTCACAAAGTTCCATAACTAGTTTGCAAATCCCCAAAGCCACAAAATTGATTGTTATACTCAATATATGAAAAAGAAACGCATCAAGCTTAGTTTAGAAGCCCCCTTTCTTTTGAAAGTAATGTAATGATGGAGTAGTTTTTACTCTTTCAAACAAGGTTCAGTAAAGAATCAAGCCCATGCACTATAACCCTAGTAGATGTAGTTGTGAGAGTTATACACGAATCCTAACAAGCCACTAATGGTTACACTCAAGCATCAAAGAATATGGCTTTAGTTTTTCTATAACAATTTCTTCATCAATTTACATTCTGTGACAGCAAGTATTGTTCATCACAACACGCATATAAAATCAAATTCAAAGCACATCACAGCCATTTCACAATTAGTTTTTTTTTCATGTAATACACAACTTAATGGTCACACTTTCAGCATGCAATTTTTAGTTTAATCAACAATTCCTATTGATACTGAGATTAATGCATGATAACCAATTCATACGACAACATGCAGTAACTGGGTAAAAAGATGCTTCAATGTCAAATTCTACAAAATAGATAGCACCAACAGTAGAATGAACCATGAAATCAAGTATTAAGATCAATCCAAACAAATTAAGCTGGAATTCCCAACATCTACACTCATGCATAGAGTCATAAGTGTGATGAGAGCTTCGTTTGCAATACTATTTGGCTACCGGCTTGCTATCCAGCATCATTTCCTTCATGAAGGCTTACAAAAATCATCAATCAAGTGAGTTAATCTGATTCAAACAGCTCAATCTCACACAATAGTAGCAACAATTAACAGCAACACCCAAAATACAAGTATTGAACTACTTGTAAGAGAATTGAATCATTACAGAGACATTAGATGGTGTTGTTGAGGCTGTACCTATTTTTTTACCTCAGAAGTAAAATAACCCGACCCGGATTGATGGATCTGACCCAGGACGGCTTATTATGCTGAATGAGGGTATTTTCGAGAGGGAGGAGAAAGAAGGAAGCTGCAGAGGTTGAAGAGAGCAAAGAGAGGAGAGCATGTCATTTCCATCTATCATGCATTCATCATCCATTCGAAGCTCATTTCCATCACCCATGAGGAGCTGAACATCTCCACCCTCTTGAAGATGAAGTGATCCGGAGTTCAGAGTGCCGAAAGGGGAGTATTTGCTTTTAATTTGTATTTACATTATGGATTACTTGGATTTCGAGTTGGACTTTGTAATTTGTGTGTAAATGCTTGGTCTCGGTTGAGCCGAACTTGGATTATTGTGTATTGAGTTGTTTTGTGATTGACAAAGTAGAATGGAGTTCATTTTGCTTATTTAATGAAATCTTGTTGGTCTCTTCTATCATCTTAGTTGTGCTTGGTTTTAGAGTCAACAATGTATGGAGTTGATTTTATCACCTTGCAATTTCCGTACAGCCGCTAAGTGGTCTTAAGGGATTTCATGGGATGGAGTTCATTTCATGTTATTTTGGATCCACCAAGTCGTTTGGGGATTTAGAAGGAGATCATTGTATGACGCTCTGGACCTATGCGAATTGTTGGGATTTTTTATTTCAAAAACTTAGTGAAAGTCGGTACTTTCCCTCATCTTTTGCAAACTATGATGGAACACTTTGTTTTCAAGAGCGCCTATCATCACACACACACTTCTCTTTCTCAAGGATGCCTTTACTTTAGTCCTCAATAAAAAAACAAAAAAGAAACAAGTTTATTTTGTAATTAGTTTAGATACATAGGATAATTTGAATCAAACCCTGGTTGCATTTGCATCACAAGCACAAACCCAAGCTAAGAATTATTGGTACGCCTTCTCGCTTCCGAATAGAATGACCCAGTGACAACCCTTGAAAATCAAAATTAATATTCTTGATCCATTTTCAAAGCTAGACAGTGACCTAAGTTTACAATTTGTGGCTTAGTGCAGACCATACACATCTCATCAACAAATTGGCAGCCCTTGGCAAAACATATGATCAACATTCTCAAGTGAGAAAAATCCTGAATGTTTTATCCAGCAAATAGGAAGCCAAGGTCACAGCCATAGAAGAATCCCGTGGTAAATCAATGACCTCAGTTGCAGCCCTCTCTTAAATTTGAATTTGGCCAAAAATAACAGCACATGATCACCAACACTAAAGTGCTTCCTTAAAATTCCTTATCATGGATGAGCTTGGTTTTCTCCTTGTAGATGCGAGAGTTTTCATAGGCTTCAAGTCTAATTTCTTCCAGCTCTTGCAACTGGAGTTTTCTCTCTGTTACAGTTGCTTCAAAGTTCATGTTGCAGCTTTTAACAGCCCAATATGCCCTATGCTCAATTTCTACTAGCAAATGACAAGGTTTTCCATATATCAACCTATAAGGAGACATTTCTGCAGGTGTTTTATAGGTTGCCTATAGGCCCACAATGCATCATTTAACCTTGAACTTCAATCTTTTCCTGATGGTTTTACTATTCTTTCTAGGATCTGCTTAACCTCTCTATTGGACACATCAGTTTGGTCATTAGTTTATGGGTGATAGGGTGTTGACATTTTGTAGGTAACTCCATATTGGGCTAGTAACCTATCTACAAAGCCTATTGCAGAAATGTGTACCCCGATCACTTATAATGGCTCTAGGTATTCCAAATCTGGAGAAAATGTGTGTTTTCAAGAATTTGGAAACAGTGGCTGCATCATCCTTGCTTGTTGGAATGGCCTCTACCCATTTTGACACATAATCTACAGCTAGTAAGATGTAATGTGACCCATAGGATGGTGGAAATGGCCCCATGAAGTCAATCCCCCACACATAAAAAATTTCACAAAATAAAATGGGGTGCTGTGGCATTTTATGTCTTTTACTGTTATTACCAAACCTTTTACACTTGTCACATGTCTTACAAAATTCATAGGCATCCTTAGAAATTGTAGGCCAATATAAACCGGAATCTAGTACCTTTCTTGAAGTCTTTTTGGCACTAAAATGGCAACCACAAGCCCATAAGTGACAAGCTTCCAAAACACCTTTTACCTCTTCATTTGGCACACATCTCCTTATAAGTTGGTCGCTGCACATCCTCCAAAGGCTTAGTGGGTCCCATATATAGTATTTTGACTCACTCTTGAGTTTCTGTGCCTGAAAATGAGAAAGGGAAGAAGGAATCAGATCTGTTGCAAGGAAATTGACCATATTTGGTCAGATTCAAAGACTCCCCTAGTTCCACTTGGTAGGCGGCTCAAATGATCTGCAACATGATTTGTTGCACCACTTCTATCCTTCACTTCTGTGTGGAATTCTTGCAGCAGCAAAATCCACCTCAAGAGCCTTGGTTTTGTGTGCATGTTGCTGAAAAGATACTTGATAGCAGCATGGTCAGTATATTGTGACTTTAGAATTAATGAGATAGGGTCTAAATTTGTCTAATGCAAATACTATAGCATAGAGCTCTTTTTCAGTGGTAGTGTAATTTGTTTGAGCTCTATCTAATGTTTTAGATGCATATGCAACTACTTTGGACTGCCCCTCTATCTTTTGTCATAGCATGATACCAACTGAACCATGGGATGCATCACATGCTAATTCAAAGTCAAAATTCCAGTTTGGTGCAGTGAGTACAGGGGGTGATACAAGCATGCTCTTAAGTGTCTCAAATGATTTTTTACATGCATCATTAAACACAAATTCAACATCTTTTTGCAAGAGCCTAGAAAGGGGTGAAGCTATCTTACTAAAGTTCTTTACAAACCTTCTATAAAAGCCATAGTGACCAAGAAAGGATCTAAGTTCCTTAATTGAAGTAGGATAGGGAAGTGATGATATAACCTCTATCTTAGCCTTGTCTACTTCAATTCCACTTTTAGACACCAAGTGCCCCAATACTATGCCCTTATCCACCATGAAATGGCATTTTTCAAAATTAAGTACTAACCCTTTTTCTATGCAACTAGCAAGAACTTTATCAAGGCTTTCTAAACATACATTGAAGATATCACCATACACAGTAAAATCATCCATGAAGACTTCCATAGATGATCCCAAAAACTCACAAGAAATGGCCATCATGGCTCTTTGAAATGTACCCAGGGCATTACACAAACCAAATGGCATCCTCTTATAAGCGAAGGTGCCAAAGGGGCATGTAAATGTGGTCTTCTCTTGATCCTCTGGGGCTATAGCAATATGAAAATATCCTGAAAAGCCATTAAGGAAGCAATAGTTAGATTTTCCAGCAAGGTACTCTAGATTTGATCAATAAAAGGCAAAGGGAAGTGATCTTTCCTTGTTGCATCATTAAGCTTTCGATAATCAATGCAAACTCTCCAAGAATTTTGGACCCTAGATGGTATGAGCTCATTATTTTCATTTTTTGGGTACCACTTGCACAGGACTTACCCATTCACTGTTTGAAATAGGATATATAATTCCAGCACTCAGTAACTTTGTCACTTCACTTTTGACCACATCTAAGATAAGTGGATTTAACCTACATTGTGGCTGTCTCACAGGTTTGCTATCATCGTTTAAAAGAATCCTATGTGTGCAAACAGAGGGGGAAATCCCAGGTATGTCTGCCATAAACCATCCTATAGCTTTTTTATATTTCTTAAGAACAGAAATTAATTGATTTTCTTCTGTTTCAGTCAGGAAGCAGATATAATAACCAGGAGCCTATTACCATCAGCTAGAAAAGAGTATTTTAAATGAGAAGGTAAAGATTTTAGCTCCAAATCTGGTGGTTGAATCTCTGAAGAAATGAGTTCCTTTAACTCTAAAGCTCCCAGAAAGTGATTCAGGGTAGCTGGAGCTCCTTTTCTCTCTGCAAATCAGGTGTTTGTGAGCTAAAATCTTGGCCAAAGTGTTGAATTCCCTTGTTGCACTGATATGTACATGTAGATAATTGTGAAAATATGTTAGAAAAATATTTCAGCATTTGAAAAGAATTATGGCCATATAAATATGAAATGTCAGAGGTATATGGGAGGGTAAATTCAGGGTTCTCAGGCATAAATTTTGGAAAATCTGGAGATTTTTGCTCTGTATTAGCATCATTTTGGGTTGCAAGCAGCTGGAACATCTCCATTCTTGTGTAAGTGTGCTTAGTGGTGTTACTTCCCTCTTTGTCCTCCTTGTACAGTACCTTATCAACATCAAAATGTAGGCTCCCTTGCATTGGAATCTCTGTATCAGATCTGCCATTGTCCTCACTTTTCATTTTAGCATCTCTAGCTTCTGCAAAATCACAAGAATGACCTTTTCCTTCACTATGCCTTGAGGAGTACCATGTTAAATCATCATTCACAGAAGATAATCCAAAGGAAAAGGATGACAAGGTGGAAAGTGAGCTATCAATAGAGAGGTAGTTCATACTACATACATCATCAATGTCATCTACAAAATTTTCAAGAGAAATGAGGGAATTCACATCGAGCAAAGAAAAACCAGTATCTATAGTGTCATGCTCATTCATTTTACATAGTGATTCTTTATAGTTTTCTACAGCTTCATCAATCAAAGAATCAATGGCATTTACACCAAGCAATGAATAGTCTTCAAAGGGATGTTTCATGGCTTTGTAAACATCAAATTTAATGACTTTATCCCCAAATTCCATTGTGATACAGCCATCTTTCATGCTTATCACTGTGTTGGCTATTCTAAGAAAGGGTCTCCCTAGGATTACAGTTTCATCAACATGTGAATTTGCTTCAATATCTAGCACATAGAAATCTGCAGGGAAAACCAAATCTCTAACCCTCACAAGGATGTCTTCTACCAACCCCTTAGGCTTTCTAATGGTCTTATCAGCAAGTTGAATCAACATATTAGTGCTTTTCATGCATTCAAATTCTAGGGAAGCATACATAGAGAAGGGCATCACATTTATTGCAGCTCTAAGATATAATAATGCATTAGATACATTTATTTTTCCTATTGTACAAGGTACTGTAAAGGATCCAGGGTCAGCACATTTCAAAGGTAATGTGGCTTGAAAATTGCAGAAATATTGGCACCTACTTGTACAAGTTCATTTGGCTTACATTTCTTTTTATTAGCACACAATTCTTTCAAAAATCTTATGTACTTAGGTGCCCCTTTCAGAAAATCCAGCAATGGCACATTAACAGCAAGTTTACTAAATAAATTTAAAGCATCATTCTCAATTTGAGCATTAGAAACCTTTCTACTTAACAAAAAAGAATTAGGAAAAGGTAGTTCAGAAATTTTTACCTCTTTTCCCTTGTGATTTACAACTTGTTCAGCAGCTGCCCTTTCATCAATTTTCTGATTTTCTAGCTCCTTACTTGAAGCTCTCTGTTCCTTCCTTAATTTGAGAAGTTTCTCTTTTTCAGTTTCAGATTGCAGCAGGGCTTCTGATCTGTTTTCTCCATATTCCTCATCATTTTCAGATTCTCCTTCATCAGTGTTTTTAGTACCACTTGTGCTTGGTTGGTTTCCCACATCCTTTTTAGCAAAAGTTACATGTTTCCCACTCCTCAATATCATGGAATTCAGTGACTTTGGGTTCATCACTGTGTTAGATGGCAAGGTACCTCCAATTCTTGCATTAACTTCACTTAGGGAGTTGGCTAGTTGGGAAACATAGTTGTAAAGAGTGGCATTTTTGGCTTCCCACTGTTCAATCTTGCTGTCAAACTTTTTCTCTATTGCATCTAGCTTTGAATTTGAGGTGGTTGCAGTGTTTTCAAGTCTAGATCCAAGCTCATTCATGCCAACTTTCATGATTTTGACCAACTCATTCATTGTTTCACCATTTCCTACCTTCTCACCTTGCATAGGGACTAAAGCCCTTGATGAATTAGCAGCAAATTTATGCTCTTAGAACCTATTTTGGTTCTGCACTTGCCTCTCATTGTTGTCTCTCCATCTAAAATTAGGATGGTCCCTCCATCCTTCATTATAAGTGCTTGAATAGGGGTTCTTTGCTGTAATTGACCTTGCCCTTGCCTATTTTGGTAAATTGCTGAAACCTCTTCATAATGGCTTGGACAATCTGCACTCATGCGCATTGGAGAGGCACAAAAGGTGCATGAAGGTCCAACTAAAGCTTGGGAGGCAGCCACTGGTTTGAGTGGTCTATTATGTTTTTCCCTCTCCAAGTTTTCCACTCTTCTACTCATATTTTCAGTAAGAGCTAACAGCTATTCCAGCATCTTGGAAGAAGGGTTATCCCCTTGAACTCTTTGTGTTGCACCTTGACTCTCCCTTGTATAGTACTACTGGTTGTTATTAGCCATTCTCTCTAACAACTTCTATGCATTATTAGGGGTTAGCTCCAAAATGGAGCCATGTGCAGCAGCATCAATTGTCTCCTTGGCTGGAACTAATAACCCTTCATAGAAGTATTGGACCAGATTTGACTTTGAGCATTGATAGTTAGCGCATTTGCTAATCAAAGATAAGAATCTGGTCCAATAATCATACAAAGAGTCTTGATCTCTTTGAGCTACACCATATATTTCCTTCCTTAGTCTTGAGATCCTTGAAGCTGGAAAATACTTGTCCAAGAAAGCATTCTTAAGTTGCTCCCAAGTCAAGGTAGAATAATGTTGAGGGAGAGTGTTGAGCCACTGTCTTGCATTTCCCTCTACTGTGAAGTGGAATACACTTCTCAATACATCATCTAGAGCTGCCCTAGGTGGCTTCATGGTGGCACAAACTTGGTACATGAGATCTATGTGTTGATATGGATCATCACCTGCAAGACCAAAGAATTTAGGTAAAGAACTAATCAAACTACCTTTTATTTCAAATCCAAGATCATGAGCATGGAATCCTCTAGGTGCACAGTTAATGGTGGAGTTATTAATTTCCTTAATGCTCCTATTCTCATCATCTGGATTAAGAGGGACATTATAGTGCAGATTTTCACCTTGCACCTCTTCATTATTTCTCTCATTCTCATTGGGAACCTCCATAACGAGATGATTATCAATAATTTCTCTCAAAACAGATTCAGAATCAGATGCAGATGCTCTAAGTGGGGTGTGTGATGAGTGTGCAAGGGGTAATTGTAGCAATGGGATCAAAGCGGTTGTGCCTTCACTCCTTTTTCCTTTTCTTAGGGTTTTAAGGGTTCTATCTATTTCTTAATCTAATGGAGCAATTTCTGGCTCTTTAGATCTGGTCATGCATGCTTAGAACAAAGATAACAACAAACATACTAATTCCAGCAGCAAGAGAAATGAGAGTGCGAGGGTGCTGTAAAACGTGTACATGAAACTCCAGCTTCAAAACATGGAAGTATGCAATGATGATAGAGCTTAATGGTAGACAATATGGTCAATGGGTGTGTATGATGCAAGGAGAAAGCAATGCTATAACACAGATTCCAATCAGCCACAGTCGATAAATGCTACAGCATGCAGAAATTTACCTCACTCCCAACATATACTTCCAAAAAGAGCAAGATAGCATGCAATGGTTGCATTAAAAGTGCCAAGAATCACCACAAGATTTGCTAGCCAATCAGATTAATTGAGTTAACTGGATCTAAAAAAATTTCTTTTATGGCAGGTTACTATGCAATGTGCAGCAATGCAAACCCCAAGTCCAACCAAAGGATATCAGTCACAACCTTCCACAAAATACAGTGGCTACCCAACTAATAACAAGCAAAACTGATATATCACTAGCCTACAAACTTTCTATCATCAGCCTCAACATTCAATTTTGATCACTCAAATTCAGATTTTCAGAGCAATGTTTCAACAACATGTCACCCATAAATTTCGACAGATTCTGATATCAACTTTCAACCCAAACAGCAGCAAAATCAGAGCCTAGTTCAAGTTCCAATTAAGATATCTAGTACAATGAGAGTAGCAAAACACAGATTATGCATATATGATGCAGGGTGGGGTCAAATTATGAGGTCGTACAATGACTAGAGCAGAACAAGAACTACCTAGTCCTAAGGAAAAGAAGGAAAGAAAAAAAATTATAAAAGAAAAATCTCCTATCCTAAATTTGCAAAAGACTACTAACTATTCAAAGAGACAAAGCTCCCCGGCAACGGCGCTAAAAATTTGATCTCTAGTCGTTTTAAGGTCAATTTTAATACTCAAGATTATGTAGCTAGTGGCACAATCCTAAGGTCGATCTCAAAGGAGCTTTAGTGTTTCTAAGCAATTAGCTAGCAATTTAATTCACAAATTAAAAGATGGAATTGATGGAATTATTTTTGTCAACGATTTAAATCCCAACCATTACCTATACTATTGTTTATTTGTAATTTTCGTATCTTGTTCAATGCCAATGCAATGAGCTAAAATATGCAAATCAATCAATACCAAAATTAACTTCCCAGGAATCATGATCTTGCCCTCACTGTCCTTCCACTGATACACGTTCTCTCCTTACACTTCCTATTATAATAGCTAGATCAATTGTGACAGATTCAACAAAGATAGTGTTCAGCCCCTTCTAAAAGCGATATTAATCAATACCACTCATGATTTGTTCACAACACTCAGGTCTAATAGTTAATCAACATGAAGGCTGAGTGGAGTTAGTCACAGTCAAGAAAACAATCTCTGAACTATCATTAATAGATTCAGCCACAAGGTCCTAGCTATCATTTAAAAGAGATAAAATCTAAGTTGCAATCTCAAATACTTCTAGTGCCCTGTTACAGATTATTGAAATTTACACAGATAGTGAAGCTTAATGGACTTCCCTGTATTTAGTAAAGCTCAGGCTCGGACATAGCTCTTGGGAAGATGGAAGTTCAGCCGGACATCACGAGGTCGCCAGCAGCAGCAAGAATACTGTGGTTCTCGCCCATCATGCGATCGAAATGCAGATAATGATGTGGAATCTGATGGTGACACACGATGGTAGTGATATGGAATTGTATCAGCAAGAGTGAATGAACAGAATATCTCCTGAGAGAAGATGATCTTCAAAGGACGGAAAGTAACGAGCTAAAACTAGCTGGAGCTGTGTGTGTATCAGTGAGGTTAAGATGATCCAAGAGTGACTGACGTAAGCGCACTGATCAGAAGAAAAACCAGATCCAACCGTGAGTTTGAAGTCTTCTGGATTGAGAGCGTGATAATGGAACGGAGGTGACGGGAATGGAGGAATGAAATGGATGAGGGTGCTGATGATGAATTTGTGGCAAATAAAATGCTGGAAAAGGAAGAGATCAGCGACGGTGAAGTGCTGAAAGATAGGGAGAGACTATCGCCTTTCTTAGTGACAGCCTGTGAGTCTGCTAGCCAGCATGAGATGAAGGAGAACAGTAGCACTGTCTCTCCATGATGAAGCTCGGTGGCTAAAGTGAAGATTGCTCTTGACAAAAGTAACAGATCTTCCTCCTCCTACTTTACGACGTGAGCTGGGATGGATTTGTCAAGATCAAGAGCTAGAAGAGCCAGAGACCAGAGATGATGACGCCAAGATGATTTTGGCAGAGGAGAACAGGGATCCTTGAACGATGATCTCGATTGAATGTAGCTAATGTTGTTCCGCTCACAAGTTGAGGAAGAAAAAGGCGATGCCAACGGAGAAAAGCTATCACCTCTCACAGTGATCAGATTCCCGAACTACTCCTTAAACGCGCTGGTTGTTCCGAACAGATTCTTCCCCAAACGAGTCCTAGGTGTTCTGGAAAGATGGATGAGAGCTGCAAAAATCTCTGCAGCCTCATGAGTTGTCACCTGGAGAGTGAATGTCTGATGGATAAAGGGTTGTGCTCCCCCAGATAAAAATCAATCTCTCGGACAAAAGGACGAACTCCTGGATAAAAGGAAGATCTGCCCTTTTCTCAAAGTATCCCCTCGTCTGAAAAGAGTCCTCCTACAGCTGAGGTGAGTGTCTATTTTTAGTTGCTGCCAGCTGTATCCCTCGTTTATTTCCAGCTAATTCTGTTCTGTTTTGTTTCTCGTTCAGTTGGAGTGCTGCTTGGGTCAGCTAAAATGCACTTGTCCAAGATTTCCAATGTCCTTCAATTAACTCCTCGTTGTTTTTTGACAGCTTCTTTATTTTTCTGCTACATTTTTGTTTCAGCTTTAAAGTCCATTTGTCCTGTATAATTCAGTGTAATATCAAGTGATTGAGGAAATGATTTTGGATAGTAATAAAAGGGTCTCAATTTATCAATTTATTCATGGAATTAATAATTACCAAGGTTGACCTCTAATTAATATTGTTCAACGTTCAACTATCAATATTGGGCACTTATTTCATACTAAAATAGAGGTTTATCAAATTCCCCCACACTTACTTTTTGCACTTCAGGAAAAATAATGAAATAAGATTGAGTCTCAAGTTTCTTGCAAAGGAACAACACTAATCCAAAACAATCCATGCTAAAAGGAATTTTTGCAATTTAGTTAAGGGAGGTAGATGATAGGTGAGATTCCTCTCTGGAAATGTGTTTCACTCACTCTCTTTAACATGGGTTCTTTCTCTCAAAGTCATCTAGTTTAGGCTTCACCATAGGCTTGTAACTATCCTACATCTCCACCACTCAATTGCACAAGGTTTCATGAATCAAAGGGACTTTATGAGGGTTATATTGTTGGAAAGGTTAAATGATGGAATGGAATCGATGTCAATGATTTATGAACACATGCATGCAATCCTGCAAAATGGTAATGCTTGTTGTCCATAGCTCCCAACTCATGTGCCAAATCAATTCCAGCATGTGAACACTAAACATTACATGTATCAAGCACATGTATCTTTCATTTATGCCTTCCTGGTCCCTTTCTATATATACTTTTCCTTTCTCTTTTTTTTCTGTAATTTTTTTCATTTTTTTTCTCATCATTCATCATTTTTTCCTTTTCTTTTCTCTTTTTTTTGTTCCTAATCAATGAAATGGTCCAGTAAGGAATTTGGCTTCAGATTTTCATCTACTTGCAAGAGAAAGCTTATGCTCAAATGCACACAGCTGCAACAATCAAGAGTCCTGTTGATTTCTAACGTACTTCAATCAAGCATTAGGTACTCAGTATTTGAAACTTCATTAATAGTCAAATATGCAGTGCTCATTAATCAAGGTTGGAATTTTAAAGGAAATAATGAAGGGCTCAAGGGGTTAAGCAAAGGAAATATGATATGGGTTGCTGTTTTGTTAAAGGGGTTTTGAAAGAAAATGCCCTTATCATATTCGCAATTCTAAGAGCTAATGTAGTCTTGAATTAAGGATTGAGACAAGTTTTAGGAAGTTACTAAACTTGATGACATCACACTATTTGAGAATGAATTAGGCTCAAATTCCTCATAACTAGCTTACTCACTTCTTCCTCACTCACCAAGATTAATTGCATAGATATTTAAGCATGGATTTGTTTAGGCTTAGTGCTAAATTCAATGAAATACATTAGAGACTCATTATATAATTCCAAAATCAGCCAGGTATTCAGAAATGATGATATTAAGGTGCAAATTGTAATATCCATAAATTTCGATGCTAGCTGAATGAAATGCTAATCCGATAGTTAGGAAACGAAAAGAGAAATCAGAGGTAAACAGTATAGAAAGAAAGACTATAGGCCGGAAGTCATAAAGATAGACCTGGCTTAGTACATGGAGTTCCGTAGGAATTCCAGAATTAAGGAAAATTGGCCAGAGTGATATGAGGATGGGAAAACCTTCAGGAAAGGGACCCATACGTCATTTAATAAAAGACCAAGGACATAAAGGTCTTTTAGTATAAAAAGTAAGGGCAAAATAGTAATTTTTGGAAAAGTAGAGAATGTAAGGGCAAAATGGTAATTATGAAAAAGTTAAAGGGTATTTTGGTCATTTGACAAAAGAAAAGTCAAAGTCAAAGTAAAAAAGTCAACCAGTTGACCAAAATATCAGAAAAATTTACAGATGCCCAAAAGATAGATCTCTACATACCGGTCGCAATGACGTAACACGGATTTTTCAGATTCGGACCCGATTTCCATCTACAGAATTTTGAAGGGTAAAAGAGGAAAAATAATTATTTAAAATATCAGGAGCCCTTCAAAAATTTGGAGAAAAATATGAAAAATCCAGTGAATTATGTAGTAATTAATAAAATTATTACACGGTATATAATTAAGGCGGTTTTCCCGAAAATTGGGAAAAATACCCGAAAAAATCCCCGAAATATGATTATTTCAAAAAAAATTAATTTTGGAAAATCTAGAGGGAATTTTGGAAAAAGGAAAAGGGCATGAGAATAAGTGAAAAATGTAGTATTTTTCAAGGCCCTAAAAGAAATTTGCTCTCCGATTGTTCCGTTTTAGGGATTTTGGACATGATAAAATAATCTTGTAAAAACTGAGATAATTAAAGGGTATTTTGGGAATAATAATTTTATTATATTCAAGATGGAATTATGGAGATTTAATGAGGAAGAAAATATCTCCAGAAAAGTAGAAAAAAATTTACCGGAATAAAGTTAAGTTTACCGGTAAAAAGTGTAATCGGTAAAAGTAACCGAATGGGATCTAGTTTGGTTGGAGTAACCAAAGGGGAATCAGATTTTTACAGCCAGATTACACTTTACGAGAGCCAATGAGAAGTGAGATAAGTGGCATAAAGGTGGAGCCATCATAAACCATTAGATCTACTTTATTTTGCAAGATGAGATCTCAACCCTCCATTCCATTAATTCAATAAATGGGCATTATTAAATCAGCAATACCCTTCATCTTCCAGCCCATTCCTCGTCAGTTTCAGCAGCAAGAGAGAAGAGAAAGTGGAGTCATTTTGGAGCAAGAAGAGGAGAGAAAAACTTGGTGGAAACTCAAGGTGAGGGAAGATTACTACCTTAAAACATATACCAATCTCTTCCTTGCAACTTCCTCTTCCACTTCCATGGTTTAGAATTTTGATTTAGCTTCTCTTTTCTCAATTTCATGACTTAGGGTTCTTGAGAGAGAAGTGAGAAAAAGAGGGATTTAAGACTAATTAATTGTTGGAAATGCTTCCTCTTGTTGAAAGAAGCATGTTGATGATAGTATTGATGTTGTTTGAGATGTGTTGTGATTTTTGTAATTTTGGGAAATCATGAAAATATGGGGAAGTGCTGTCCAATTTTCCATTTGATATGGAAGGATTAGAATCATGTTTTTCCATGCATAAATAAGCGTTTGGAAACATGAAGCAAGTGGTAGAATTGTTAGAAGTTGAAAAGAGACATTTTTCCAATTTTGGCAATTTTCGTGCAAATCTGGAAAGTGTGAGAA
>JANTPZ010124638.1:0-10055 GCA_025593235.1 Vachellia pachyceras | reverse complement strand
AAAACAATTTAAAATTATTAATGTGTCCTTCTAATCTAATTGTTTACTCTCTCTGTAATTAAGTATACTAAAAATAACACCTTTTTTGGTATTGTCTATGGGCATAAAAATTTCCACATTAACTAGCACATATATATAAGACGTTTATCAAATCCACCTATGCTAACCCTTTTCCTTTCCCATCTTGGCTGATGGAATTTTTTTTTTTTGAAAAATTTCTTCTTCTAGCAATTTCAATGGCGTAAAATTGGTAATTCCCAAATAGAAAACTTGCAAAAAATCATTTTTTTCTATCCTCAACCACATGAATCCAACTATATAAAATATGTACAACAAATAATCACAAAATTATACACATATACGCACGAAAAGTCGAAAACAAGTCAGCTTTCCAAAAATTTTGAAAAGGCTTGCTTTTTCCGATCATATTCGTTTCAAGATAAGCACGGATTCAAACTTAAGCTCACAACTATATCCATATAGTTATGTACACACACGGAAACACAATAAGATGCACAAAAACATTCACATTCTACTTAAAAAGGAGACATGCATGTATAACAAAATGGTAAAATGGGCAAGAATGGAACCTGTAAGCGAACTAGAAAGGCGAAGAAGACGGGCGAGAGAGGCTAGGCGACGGCGCTTCACGAGCGAGAGAGGCGACGATGTCGGGCTTTGTAATATCCGTAATTTTCATGCTAAATGAAATAAAGGCTAATATGAGGATTAAGATGATGAACTAGAGATGAGAAGTTGATGCTGTTGGGCCGAAAGTTCAGGCACAGAGTTCTGTGTGAATTCCAAAATTAAGTATATTTGCCCTAGAAGCAATATGAGGATGGGAAACCTTATAGGAAGGGACCCATACGTCATTTAATAAAAGACCAAGGACATAAAGGTCTTTTAGTATCAAAAGTAAGGGAAAAATAGTAAATTTTGAAGAAGTAGAGAAAGTAAGGGTAAAATGGTAATTATGATAAAGTTAAAGAGTATTTTGGTCATTTGACAAATAAAAAGTCAAAGTTAAAAAGTCAACCAGTTGAAAATGTGTATGAATTATGCATGACTTGTATTGAAAATTTGTGATGATTGGAAGTGTGAATATGTGGTTTTGTATGCTATGGCCATATGCATTTCATTGTTACACGTTACACTTTTATGAATTCACACTTATATTGAAAGTTGTCATGCAATTTTATAATGTGTGTTAGAAAGTTTTGCTACTGGGATTTCCAAAAATCTCACCCTCCCCCACTAACCATTTTTAGGTGGAAGCACATCAAAAGGGTAAGGAGGAAATCCATGATGCTTGAAGTAAAAATGTGCGCATGTGTATGAATGGAAATTATGTTGTAAACTTTACATTATATTGTTGAGATTTGTAAAGTGGCATGTAATATAACTCATGCATGTATGATGGAATTATGATAATTAGTGTATGCTTTAAGAATGCCCAATTACATAGGTTAATATGGTTAAGAAAGGTTTAGAAATCAAATGATAATTTATTAAATTAAGTAGGGCTGAAATTTGGCTAAGTGCTAGAAGTAAAGTTGGTTATTTCCTTTATTTTGTCCTGTCGGGAAACAGAGTAATTGAATTTCAAATGAGTTGAAATTTTATGAAAAAATAGTTCACCTTGTAACGTTTAAAACAATATAAAGATCACTGGAATTGAAATTTTGTACAGAAAGTTATGGCCGCCCAAAATTGGCGAAAAATCACAGAAAATCCTGGGAAAGATGGAAAATTACCATATGAACAGTACAATTTTGCAAATTAATCTATACCAACTGGACAATTTTCTGTACAATTGAGTATTTTTCCCTCATAAAGGAATTTGTAAGCTTCAAATAGAAGTTGGAACCACTCAGTTTCAATTTTTCTAGAATTAGTTATGAATTTTCAAATTTGGCCCAAAAAACTGTGAATAGTAACTTTCTTAAGAATGAAAGTTTTCATTTTGATCCCTTTTGACAATGTAAGTTGTTTGAGGCCATTATTGGTTCCAAATCATTATAATGGAAGGTAAGAGGGATGAATAAGATGTGTTCCATCACGGACATAAGAACAAGCAGAAATGGGGCAACGCAGTTGAGATCTGACGATTCCACCCCCATGCTATTACCTTTCTGCTTTTACCTTCTCTCTAAGCATCTACTTTTACCTTTCTGCTATTCTATTCCTTGCTCCGGTGAGAAGAACCCGTTTAATCCTGGGGAGTTATCATCTTGTGGCGGAATAACTCCTTAGGACAGTGTTTACAGACACGACTCGGATGACATTTTTCTCTCACTCTTTGTTGTTTTGCAAGTTCATTGCTAACAGTAAATTCACCTATAAATATAAGATGTTGAGCCACACCTGCTCCCAATCTCAATAAACCGTGCATCACTTGGTGATTTGATTTGGTTGTTCCATTAGTCATATCCTACACATGCATTACTTAAATGGTCTTTTTCATATGGAGTCTTCAACCCTGACCTCACTTCAAGTTTCCTCAGCAATGGAATCCTCAAGTTGTCTATTGTATTCAATATTCAGCTTTGCTTTCCTTGCCAACAATTTGTAGAAATGTACAGCAGCGCTCAAGGTGAATCATTCTCCTTTTATCGAGATGCTTATACTTTCAAAGAAGTTAATTAATGCCTTTATGCACACGTCCATGTTCTAGGTAACCTCTCAGCATTATCCACAATCATATAGGATCAGGTGTTAAACCAAAAGACAAGTCTTTTATACACCATGTCAACTTCATCAATAAGCCCTGCTTTTGTGAATGTAGAGAGTAAAATGTTAAGATGGGCACAGAATGTCAAGATGCCTTTGTTCTACATGGCATTAATAGTTTCCTTAGCTTCAGAATATTTCAGACTCTGTGTATGCACGAATAAGGTAAAAGTAGGTAAGAGCATCAGGTGAACAACCTTCACTACTACAGAGGATAGTTGTTACTACTGAAATTCACGTCCTTTTTTTTAAAAAGGGAGTAAAAAATGAAGGCGGTGGCATTTTTGTAATTATAAGAAGTGATTACGCGCCCTTTGGCGCCATGTCCTCAGATAGGGCACCCTGTGGCGCCCTTCTGAGGACAGGGCGCCTTTTTCGAGGACAGGGCGCTAAAAGGGCACCATAGGGCCCCCTTTGGCTCCCTATCCGGGTACCCTTTTAACCCTTACTTCCCTTTCTTTGTTCACACTTTCACTTTTACCTTCTCTCTCGCGGCTCTGCTCACACTCCTCCAACCTAACCGCTGAAGTGCGACGCTCTCTGCTCCCTGTCCCCACGAAGCTGACGCCGTCGCCGCACCGTCGATGCGTCCCTGTGAAAGTCGAGCCGTCCCCACACTATCCGAGCCTATCGTACTATTTGACCATCGCCATCCCAACCGCCACGTCTTGAGGTCCTTTCTTTTTCCCATTCTTTTTCTTTTTCATTCGTATGTTGGTATCGGCATTTTCTATTGCATGCATTGTTACTATTTAAATGCCTGTTTGTGTTGCCTTGTTTTCCATTTTGCCGATGAAAAGTTAGATTCTTCAGTTTGGGAATATAACATACAGTTATATAGCTTAATGTTAATGTTGGAGTATAACTATTGCATGCATTTTTTGCCTTATTACTATTTTTGTGATGTTGTTTTTGGTGCATTTCCCCTGAATGAACTGATTTTAGAGTGAGGTCTTCTTTATGGTATTGTTGTAGTTTAATGCTCACTGGATGATGAAAGAGGAAAATGGCAAATCTCACAAAATAGGTTTAGCCACCTAGAAGCCCTTGCTCTTGTTTATTGTGAATTGAAAAAAAAAGAACATACGGCGCCCTATATAGTCTTATAGGGCGCCGTAGTTTTCACATACGGTGCCTCTCCAAAAACAGGGCACCGTAGGCCCTAACTTTCTACTCCCCTCACATTTACACCCCCGAGAAAGGGCGTCTATTGGGTTAAAATAGGGCATAAAAAGTACCTTTTGTAGTAGTGCTTGTCTGTACATAGCTTGGAAAAGTTCCTCTACATTGGGAGGAAGCCCAGCTTTAGCATATACATTGATCATAATATTAAAGTTGATCTGCAATTCCCCATCAAATGCATGAAATTGCATTAGGACATATACAATCTAAAATTACAATATACTTTATTTTTACCAAAAAACCTTACAATATATAAGGAATATAAATTTAATCCTTTCATTCACAGTACATGGTTGCAGCACAGCTCTATATGGGGACTCCAAGTTATAGTGTAATGAACAAGAAGCTCCAAAATATTGAGTACAGTAACAAAATGAATCCTAAAATTAGCACACTAAAAAAATTGTCAAAATCTTGAGTAAATTGATAAACAAGCTCAGAAGATATATAACTACTAAAGATAAACCTTTGGTTTTACTTACCTTCTTAGGCTATTAAAGTAGGTGGGTCTTTTGACAGTTCTTTATATGATAATTGCCAATTATAAACTTTTGTGAAACTTTACCTACCCAGGTTTTATCCCTTCTTCCTGCATTTTATTTGAACAGCGGTGAAGCATCATGTATCATACCTAAAATAAATAAATAAGTAACGCATAATTTGATTACAACATTGTAGAAATTACAAACAATGTTAAAATAACTTTGTTTTTCCATCTTTTTTCTCTATTTTCTAATTTTGACCCCTAATTTGCGATGCAAAAATGCACCAAGGATCATTCATCAAATGACTGTTTATTGCCAATCAATAACCATTACTCTATAGATTTTATTTGCTGTAACGGGATCAATGTTTGAATATATTTTGAAAAAGTCAATTTGGTGAACCAAAAGTTGTTTGGATGATATATATGAAAAGTGCTTCTAAATATATAATTCCTAAAGGGGCATAGATTTGATGGCAAGTAATTTTTGTTAGGTGAAACTTGATTTGTTGGAAAAATATAATTGATATAAAAATTTGATATGTTAAATAATATATATAATGAAAAAATGAAGAAATAATATAAAAACCAAAAGTCCAAAGCTAAAAGTAAGGTACACTAACATTTTGCAAACTAACTTTTGATACAAGCTTTTAAAACCCAAAGAAACTTTTAGCAAATGTTGGTTATGGAAATGGACTTTTAGGGGTTAAAAGAAAAAACCGAACAACCCCTTATATTCGTCAATGTTTGAAGAACACATGACAAGAACAAGATGCCTTCCAGAAACAACTTCCAGTCTATATCAATATTAGATATAAATATGACTTAAGAAAAAATCATCTGAAAATCACAGCAATCGATTACCAGCCTTCCCGTAATAGCCAATGATGTTCATGTATGTTTTTTCATCCAAAGTCATAGGCAATGCATAAGCCTTGTTGAACATCTCCACAGATCTATCCAACTTCTGATCTTGCCCATAAACACTATAACAAATATCTCAACAATTTGGTCAAAAATTGACAAGAGACAGGAAATGAAAAATTATTAATAAATATAGAGAGCATCTCATCATTTTATTGTGAGATCTAGATTAGTGAGGTCAAGAAAGCTCTCAAGAAAATGGAAAACGGTAAAGTTGTACCAAATGGTATTCCTATTAAGGGCTAGAAATTTTGGGTGAAGAGGGTGTGTTGGAGCTTTCTAAGTTATTCAATGAGATTTAACAATCCAAGAAAATGCTTGATGACTGAAGGAAAAAGACATTAGCCCCTATATATAAAAAATAAAAATTGTGTAAACTAGATAAGGATTAAGCTTATGAGTTATACAATAAAATAATAAGAAAAAATGTTTGAGAACACGATGAGATTGGAGACTTGTATTTTCGAGAACCAATTTGGGTTCATGCCAGGAAAGTCCAAAATATAAGCAACTTAATCACTAAGGAGGTTAATTGTTGGAATATGGGCCACCCTTGATGGATTAGGCCCAAGTCTATGGGCTAGGTCAAATGCGTAAACCTAAACCCTAGTGGGAAGTTACAAGAGGGGAAAAGTGGCTCCCCAAAGGCGGCAGACATAAAGCATAGAGAAAACAAGTTTTCTCCCTTACCTTTTCTCTTTCAGAGAATCCTCTCATCTCCTTTCCTCTTGCCTTCGGTGCTTTTGCTGTGTCTTGTGTTTGTATCCACCATTGTGATCTGAATTCCGCGTGGGTATCTGCAGATTCGTAATTTGGCATCTCCTGATACGCCCAACATCCTTCAGTGGTATCAGAGCTTATAGGTTCCTAAGGCACTTCTCTTCCGCACAAATATGAATTATTGTTATTTTAATCAAGAAAATTTGAGTATATGATTAAAGTATGTCAATTACTATGATCTTTTGCTTACCTTGCATGCTCTATGGCAATTACTCACTGTTCATGAATTTCTACAAGCATGTTTCATTAAGATAAATATGTGTATGCATGTCTAATGTTTTCCTGTATAGCATGTCGTTTTGTTATTCAGTTCAGATTTCAAGCATATATGTGATTTATGTGTATATTTGTATATGAAACCATATGCCTCTAAACCGAAATGATGAAAACAAAAAATAAAACGGGAAAGCGAACCCGTAAACGGAGATCCAGATCTGGGTTCTCTGAATACAACGTCTCTAGGCTTAGAAAATATATCCATAGTCCAGATATCTTCAAGACGAGAACGTGGAGACCAAGAACACGAAAAACGGACACCAAACGATGGAGTTACGGAGGAAAAATGACTTGCAAGTTCCATCACATTTTTCATAAAAGGAGAAAGGATTAGGCTCCAAAAGTGCTCCCATTGCGTAGATCTCTTCGAAACGAAGAAATGGACACGTAGAACATGAAAAACAGACGTCGGATGGCGAGCATATGGCCAAAAAACACATTGGCGCGACGGGTGAATAATAACCTTCAAAAAAAATTGGCGGCAGCTGAAAGGCATAGGAACCAGGTCGAGGCACGGGTCGAAATCCGGGTAGGTTAACCCGCTGGATACTCAACACGGTGCGTTTTGGAATTTAAAAAAGGGAAAATAAAAAAATCAAATGATTTTTTTGCCACCGAGGGCCCAAACCCAAAAAAGGGATACGCGAATTGGGCCAAGAGAGGCCCAACCCATAAAAAAAGGGATTTTGCAGATTAGGCTAGAGAGACCAAATCTGCATGAAAAAAATCCAAAAAAGGAGGCCTGGGCCAGAAAGGCCCAGTCTGACAAAAAATGTATTTAAAAAAATGAAAATAAAAAAAAATTAAAAAAAGGAAGCCACATGGTGTGTGAGGACACGTGGCATGTCCTTTCGACACATGGAGCACACCACCGGACTCATCATGGAGCGTGGAGACTTTTGGTGTGGCACGTGTTTTGAACGGAGGACTCCACGGCGGCGCGTGCGTTACACGCTCCGTCACCGAGAGTGGGCTTTGATCCAGTTTACGATTTTTCTAGATTTTTACATTCCCGAGGCGCGTGTAAGGGCGTGTAAGCTCCAAATGAGACATGGTTTGTTCCTAAAAATCCTAAAATTCAAGAGCTTTATTTTGATGTATAATTTTCCTATTTTATAAGGCAATTCAGGATTTGTTTTTGATGAAAATCAATGCTTAGTTAAAAAAATTTTGAAAATCTTTCAATGAAATAATTTCAAATCCATTTTTTTTGGAAAAGTAATGGTATAATAAATCTTAGAAAGCACTGAAACATTGTTTAAAGGGCCAGTAAACATTGAATATGTTGATGAACATGTTCATAACAAAGATCCTAAATAAGAATTTGAAGAGGATTTTAAGAAGGATCGTTTGAAGAGGATCTTGAGGAAGATCCTTAAGGGAACATGAGGAAGACACTGATGAGGATCCAGAAGGGGGTCCTAATAAAAACCTTGAGGAAGGCCAAGTGGAACCTCAAGAGGTCTATTTCGACCCTGGTCATGAGTACTCGTTCTCATTCAATTCAAAACCTCAAGACTGTGATTAAGAGGTCGATCAACCCTTCTCCCCTGCTATGGCATGCAATGAGTACAGTCATAATTGAGAATACGAAATTAAATTTGACATCATTACGACCCATGTTAACAACATAACTGATAATGAAACTGCAGAATTCTATGTGAATATCATGATGAAGTATCGTGCAGCAGTTAGAGTTGCAAGCACATTCACATGAACAACCATGTGGGTTGATGCAGTAAAGACACAACGAAGTTCATGCTGAACAAGAACCAATACTTTAAAAGACTAAGAAAATAAATAGTCAATAACTGTATTGCAAATATCTAAAGACGTATTGTACTTTAGATTTATGTGTTTACCCTCAATGTTTAGTTAACATACTTAGAACATGACTTGGTGTATGATTATGACTAAATGCAATGTGAAATGTGACATGTTTAGTTTATGTGAATTGTTGTGAAATCGTCATTGTTATTCACATGATTTGTCACCTTGTAACACTTTTGATAAGTAGGAGCTTTTAGAAAATGAGACTTCTAAAAGTTGACAATTTTAGAAGTACTTATATAAAATTCATGAAAGAAAATAATGTAGTTACTAGTGTTTGTGTGATGGGAGGTACAAACTGTAATATCCTCATTTTTTGGTAACTAAAGATGATGGCTAAACGAAGGGCTACAGAGTGTTCAAGGTTCCGGAGAATAAATAGAAGTATAAGAGATGCCAAATATGCCATTTTGCAAGTAAATAAAATGTAAGGGCAAAATGGTCATTTTGATAAAAGTCAAGAGCATTTTGGTAATTTTGACCAAAATACCGAAAAATGACCTGAGCCACCAGGAGATAGAGAAAAAGTCATTGATCATCAATTGAGACTCAGTTAAGGTTAAATGGACAAAAATGCCCTTTGTGGGACATTTTTACGATAATTAATATTGTGGCTATTTAATGAGTTTTAGCCAAATATTATTATTTAAATTGTCCAAAGGCCAAATGTTAAAGTGATTAAAAATAGTATTTGGAGTGCCCTAATTTATAAAATTGTTTCCATAAGAAAGTTGGAAACAGTTTGTTGGAGTAGTGATACGAAAAGCCAAAAATCGCCGAAAATGGATTTTCGGAAGAAAATTAATTAAGGGCATTTCCGAAATGAGTTTTGAGAAAATAAAAATATCCTAGTGAGCTTATGAATTATGGGAACTTTTATGTATTGAAATGGTCTGAGTGATCAGAGAATTCCCGAAAAGCATTTTCGGTACCAAAAATCACTAAAGTAAGGGTATTTTTGGAATTTCAATTTTTGGTCAGATTTTTAAAAGGGATTCCAGCCATTCTTCTGCCTCATTTCGTGCCAAAACTAGAGAAGAGAAGGAGAGAATGGCGGTGGAGCAAGGAGGAAGAATTCAAGCCAAAATCTCAAGGTAAATTTGGTTTAAGCTTGATTTCTTCTTATAAAACTCATCTAGAACCTCTTCTCTACCATTTAATTGGTTTAGATTTTTTGGAAAATGGTTGAGTGAACTGTGATAAAGATGAAGCTTGGAGGTTCTAGTGAGAGAAAACAAGAATTACAAGTATTAGATGCTCTAGATCAACTCTATGCATGATTTACCACATGTTGCCAGTAAGTTTGGGTTGATTTGAGCTTGTAGTGAATTTTTGGCATGAAACCCTCCTTTTGGCTGCAGAACGAAATTGATTATGCATGAGCAAGGTTATCAAACCGGAACCGGTAATCAGACCGGTCAAGTCAGTGGGTTAAGAGTCAGTGGGTCAGACCGGAGTCAAACCGGGATCAGACCGGTGAGAAATAAAAAAATTAAAAAATAAATATCATCACTTAACATTATCTAAAATTAAAAATTGTAAACATATAACTTATTTTTTCTTTTAATAATACATATAACTTGGCTTGTCAAGGTAACTTGCTGCTGTGAACTTCTGACAATGACATTTAATTTAAAGGCAATGTGGCGTAGAGGCATGTGAACAGCTGACAATGGCATTTGAATATGGTCCGAGCCTTTTGCCTTTTTCCTCCAACACAACCCACCTGCTACCCTTCCTAACCCATTTTTCAAAGCAACCCTTTTCTTTCTGATCATGTCTCCCTCACGCTCTCTCTCAGTTACTTCTGCTACCAGATCTCTCCGTCTTTGGGTTAAGAGTG
>JANTPZ010124633.1:7441-18575 GCA_025593235.1 Vachellia pachyceras | reverse complement strand
TCATTCTAAAACAAATAGAAGCATCAAAATCATGACAATCACACTCCTTTCCCATGTTCTTAATCGGACCAAAAAACTCATAAAAGGGAAAACATGATTTTCAACTTCTTACTTCACTATAAAAATAAAAGATGTATTTCTACATATTTTCCTGCGGATTTTGGCTAAAAATCTGCAAGTAATTTTTTTCATGTGGATTTTTCCGCAGAAATAAAGTTCGTGGAAATTTATTTTCCTGTAGATTCATAAATCCATAGAAAAAATGTGCAAAAAATTCTGTAAGTAAATATTCGCAGGAAAATCCGTAGGTAAAATTCGCAATTAATAAATCTGCAGGAAAATCTAAAAAAATTTAAAAATATCTTTGACTTAAGTAACATTTTTCCAGTAAATTTCTCGCAGATTTTGATGGCAGAAGACAGTTTATTTTTGTAAAGATATGAATATTTGATAGTTTGCAATAATCGAATTAGTATAATTCATCGTAAATATATGATAGTTTACAATAATCCAATCAATTTACAATATATGGTGAGTTCGTAAAAGGTATATTTGATGCTTACTTGCAATCCACATTTCAGCATTTTGGATATTACTTTTAAAGTTTCATTGACAAAGCCCCCATAAGCACAAGCTATGAGCACAGTAAGAAAGGTTATGCCATCAGGCCTTGCATTTGCATTCTCCATTCTGAAAAAAAAATCATATATAAACAATCAGATTTCTATTGATAAAATAAAAAACCATATATATATATATATGTAAACATGATGGAATAGAAAATAACTACACAACAATAACATGATACATAGCAAAATATAGGTAACAAGCATGTTTGAAAAGATCGAACTATGATTTCTAGTAATTTGATGATCATACATTAAGGCTGAAGTCTTATAATTAAAAATACTAACACACAGACACAAAATGAATTTGAAATAGTTATTTGGAGTATTATATACAATTTATATATGTGGAATGAATGATAAGCTATATGGATCAAGTCATTAGCTTATCTACATAGGTTCCCCTGGGAACGCTGGTGGATAAGGCTGAGAAGGTCGGACTGAGTCATACACCTAACAAAAGGATGGTCAGCAGGAGTAACAAGAAATGACCGTTCCTTAACCAAAGGACGGTCGACAGTAAGCTCTAAGACTTCCTCAAAAGTCTGAGATGGTTTAGGTTCAGGGCTAGGGGGTTCTATTACATTGGGAAGCTTAGTCCTAGGCATGGCTACTAGCTGGACTAACAAAAATGGTATAGAAAACAACAAAAATACAGAGTTAACACAGGCGAAAAACAGCAACTGCAGTCGTTGGCCGCGGCGAAAATTTTAGATCGTCGTGCCTAATTATAATTTTTTGTCACGGCGAAAATCACAGAACGGGCGATTTCAATGACAGGCAAAAATGAAAGAAAACACAATGAAATGGAACGAAAAAGATGGAATGCTTACTGTAGATGAAAGGCAAGAAGAATAGCGGAGAAATGCGAGAGTCATGGCGGCCAATGGTGAAGTACACGGAGACGGGAAGAAAGAACAATGGTAGCAACGGCAGAACGATAACGTGAATGGGAAGGAAATGAAAAAAAATTGGCTTAAAAAGAAAATGGCGTAGGCGAAGAGGCACGATTTTTGCCGCGGTGAACCATAGATTGGTCACGGCGAAAATATCAAAGGTCATAAAATTGGCCGTGGCTAAAACAAAAGTTAGTCATGGGGTATACTTCCCGAGAGCTCACACGAGTGAATCAACAGAATTTGCCGCGGCTAAAATGGACTTAAGTCACGGTGAAACATCACAGAGAGGAAAAATCATAAAGATGAAAACACAAAACACACAATAATAGCCAGCATTCAAGCTTAAAGCTTCAACCTAACTTTGCAAGCAGAACTCTTTTTAACAACAAACCTCTTGGAGACAAGCCAATCATAATTTTAAGGGAGTTTATTGAATTCAAAACAATCCTACACTACATATAAAGACTAAACTACCACTACTGACTATGTTCCTCCCCCACACTTGAATCATTCGTATTCACAACATATTCATTGAAAGCTTAAAGCAAATGATTAAGGAAGGGAAAGGAACAACATGATAATCATGGCGGTTTATGAGTTTCATCCGTGTCCCCATGCTCTTTTTTTTATTTTCCATACAACGCATCATAGGTATAGCCGGTTCAAGCGATGCTCTTCTTAAATGCTCTACAAAATCAATCGAAATACCTCTCTCGGAGGTGTCATCACTGTTTATATAGGGGAAAGTATGCATGCACTCATCGGTTGATTTCTCAAAATGTGAGTATGGCGGTGAAATGGGTGCATTTTTCAATGGTTTCACAAGAGCACAATGGTGAATCAGGAGGTTTAAGAGGAATTTTCAGATTGTCATCATTAAATGGTGCATATGAATAATGATGTGAACATGTTAGTTCATTTTCCATTTCAAGTTCAGCACATGCATCATCTACCACAACATCAAGGGAATTAACACTTAATAGTGAATAAGGATGTTTCATAGCCTCATAAATATTAAAATTGATCTTATTCTCTCCTACTTCCATTGATATGCTTACTTCTTTCATGCTAATCATAGTATTAGCCGTCCTCAAGAAGGGTCTACCTAAAATCAAGGTGGATTCATTAATGGATTCTTTAGCCATATCAAGCACATAAAAGTCAGCAGGAAAAACTAAATCTTTCACCTTTTCAAGAATATCCTCAATTATCCCATTTGGATACCTCATCGATCTATCAGCTAGTTGGAGTACCACAGATGTAGGTTTCAAGTTCTTGACCCCTAAGGCTTGATAAACGGACTTTGGCATCACATTAATAGCGGCCCCTAGATCTAACAACGCTCCCCCTATGGTTATCTTATCTATAGTGCAAGGGATGGTGAAAGATCCTGGGTCTTGACATTTCACAGGAAGTTGCGGTTTAAACAGGTTGAAACATTTGAGCTTACTTGGACTCTCTCATTAGGTCTAAATTTCCTTTTATTGGTGCACAAGTCCTTGAGATATTTAGCATATTTAGGGACCTTTTTTACTAAGTCAAGCAATGGTATATTCACCTCTACTTTGCTAAACAAATCATAAACCTCCTTTTCACTAGTTTTTTCAGCTAGGTTTTTGTTCATCAAGTATGAGTTTGGAAAAGGGAGTTCATGAATGTTTACCTCCTTACCTTTTGACGAGGTAGAACCATGCTTACTTCTCTCCTTATTCTTACTCGTTGCCCCTTGCTCCAGATTTCTTCTTTCTTCTTCTCTTTGTTGTGGTGAGGCACTCTCTCTTTTCAATAATAACTCTTCTTTTGTGCTCTCACTCCTCTTCTCCTTTTCAGCAGCTTGTTGAATCTCTTCGAATTCACTATCCTCCTCTCTTTTCTCATGTTCTTCTTCATCATCAAATCTCACTTGCCTCCCGCTTCTCAAATTTATTGCATTCAGTCCATTGGGGTTGATGACGGTATTTGATGGTATGGAGCCTCCATTCCTCGCTTGTTGTTCACTCATGTAGTTAGAAAGTTGAGTGACGAAGGAATTCAAGTTCTCAGCTTTTGTTTCCCACTGCTCCATCCTCTTTTTTAAAGAAGTGTATCTTGCATCATTCTTTGAAGAATCTTTCTGAATAAGTGGGGCAAGTGAATTGAATTGATTTGAGGTGGAACCTTCTCTTCCTTGAGTAGCACCAGCATATTTTGCAGTAACTGGTTTGTATCTTCCTTTGGTGGCACACTCAAGGCTTGTTGTGTATTCTGAATGTTGGAGTTAGAAGGTCCAGCTCTTACACTCCTTTGGAATCTCTGGGCATTGGCCTCTTCACCCCTCCAACTGAACTTTAGATTTGATTTCCATCCCTCATTGTATGTGTTGGAGTAGGGATCCCATTTCTGATTCGGTCTCCCTTGGTACATTGCAGAAACTTCTTCAAATCGGCTTGGGCACACACTAGAAATATTCATTACTGACCCACAAGTTTCACAACTTGGAGCAGCTAAATCCATAGATGGCTATGGCTTATTGACATTTAAGTTCTTCAACTCAGCAGTAATAGAGACAATTGGGATATGACTTCACTTTCCAAAGAATTTACCTTTGATTCTAGGGTGTCCATTCTCCTAATATGAGCACTTGCATTTCCAATTTCATGGACAGCCCTAGTGTCTCTCACACTATATTGTTGATGGTTCAAAGCCATCTTCTTGATAAGCTCCCAAGCTTCTTCAGCGGTTAAATCAATTAATGAACCTCCAGCAGCTGCGTCCAACATCCCTTTTTCTTGGCTCTTCAACCCATCATAGAAATATTGAACCAACTACTCATCCGGTATTGATGGTGAGGGCATCTTGAAAGAAGGTCTTGAAATCTATTCCAATAATCGTATAACGATTCATCATACTCTTGTCTTGTTGAATAAATTTCCTTCCTCATTGATGAAGTTCTTGATGCTGGAAAATACTTCTCCAAAAAAGCTTTTCTCAGATTAACCCAACTTTGATAAGCATTAACTACATGCCTCGAAAGACTCATGAACCATTCTCTTGCCTTTCTTTCCAGCGATAAGTGAAACACCTTCCATAGCACTTGGTCAAGTGAGGCTCCAACTGGTTTCATACTTTGGCAAATCATTGACAATGACTGTAAATGAATGTATGGATCCTCTCCTGGCAAGCCATGAAATTTAGGAAGAGAATTAATTAATAAGCCTTTAATCTCAAAATTCACATCATAATTTGGGCAAGCAGCAGTAAATGGATCATAATTAACATCAGAGGTTGTAGCTTCTCTTATGGTTCTTTGTCTATTATTTTCGTTATTTTCCCCCATTCTTTCCTCTTCACCATTTCTTCTATTACCATTCCCTTGTTAATTTTCATTTACATTCCTATTTTGAGGGTTTGGTACATTTTCAGCCATGATTTCTCCTGAAGTTTCTCCTAATTTGTCTACTTGTCCTAAGCTAGATTCTCCTACTTCTAAACCTAAATCTCTAACTACTTTGCCTTTCTGTTTTCTTTTGTTTGACCTACGTCTCTCCCTCAAGGTTCTCTCAATTTCGGGATCAAAAGGTTCAAGCTGATTCTTTTTGGGCATACAAGAGAAAAATTCAAAGCAAAAGATAAACTAACACAACTCACAACGAACAACCCAAAAAATGGACAGGGAAAATGTGGGTAAGTGTATGAACGAGTGTGTTTGAAAGGTATGTATGACTGTATTGTATGTATGTGTTGAAAATGGAATGAATAAAATGAATGAAGTGTGAAAATAGTATGTTCATCGCGGCTAAAATGTATTTACATCGCGACGAAGAGTACCCGAGAGGGTATCTCTCGTTTGAAATTGCAACTTTGGCCGCGGCTAAATTCAATTTTGGTCGTGGCAAAGAGTACCCGAGAGGAATCCCTCTGTGGAAACTCACGTTTGTCGCGGTTAAACTTGAAGTTGGTCACGGTGAAATGGCAAATTTTATGCAGAATGCAGCAGAAACTGGTGTATACTACTATGCAATGCTAAGATATAAACAAGCTAATTCTATACTATGAACAAAGATGCAAAACTATCAAACAAAACACAATCTAACAACTAATGGCACTTAGATTCCCCGGCAACGGCGCCAAATTCCTGATCCGTGCTAAGCCACAAAATGTAAACTTAGATCGTCGGTTAGCCTTGAAAATGGATCGAGAATATTAATTTTGATTTCCAAGGATTGTATAGTGACAACCCCAGGGTCATCCTCACTGGAATCTAGTCACGTACCAATAGTCCTTAGCTTGTGATTATGTTTGTGATGCAAATGCAAACGGTTTCTTAATTCAAGATAAGCTATGTACCTAATGCAACTACAAAATTTAAAATTTTTTTTGGTATTTTCAGGCTGCAAAAAAAGTAAGGCAGATTTGGATTGAAAAGTGAGTGTTATGGTGGGTTCCTCTTGAAAATGAATTGGGCCATCATAGTTCGTATAAGATTAGGTAGAGTATCGACAATCAAACTAAGTTTTTGAAATCACAAACCCTAACAATTTGTATGGGTCCAAAGCGTCATATGATGATCTCCTTCTAAATCCCATTGTGGATGGTGGATGGTGGAAGAAATGGGTGATGGTAGGGTTTGAGAGTGTGTAGATGAGAGAAAATGTGTGTGTGTGTGTTCTTGCCTCAACCTCAGCCTCCCTCTTCTTCCTCTCTCGAAAATTACCCTAAATGGGGTATTAAAACCGTTCTGGGTCGGGTCTTGAAGGTTGGATCGGGTTATTTCCATCTGGAGTAAAAATCAGGTGCTGATACACGATTTTCGCCGCTGCCAACTATGGATTTAGCCGCGGTGAAACACTCCCGAGAGTTCACCATCTGTTTGCATGAACTTTGGCCGCGGTGAACTTTGTTTACGCCACGGCGAACATATCTAGAGCTGCTGTCTTTGCCCTTTTGCACGGAATTCCTGAAATGAAACAACAAACTTTGGCAGTATCACTTGCTCATGAAGGAATTAAGGCACAAATATATAGTTATACATGGCATATGACCCCAAAATTACATTAATCCAATTCAACAACTCCTAATCACAATTTAAGCACAAAAAGGTCATGAATGGGTCAAAATTGACTCTATGACTCTGGAAATTCAAGAGGAAAACTAACATAATTAAAGCTCAATCAGTGACCTCCTGGGAAGTTGCCTAGGAGTCTGAAACCAAAAGATCAAGGGCCAAAAGGTAAAGGGCAAAATGGGAATTTATGAAAAGTTAGACTGTGAAATGGCATTTTGGTCATTAAGAGAAAGTGTAAGGCATTTTGGTCATTTGACCAAGTCAAAGTCAAAAGTCAAACAGTTACCAAAAATCAGAAAAAGTCACAAATGCCCAAGAGATAGAGCAGAACTCACTGATTACCAGAGATTCAACCGATTGTTGAAATTCGTTCTGGATGAGGAATTATGGAATTTTAAAAGATTTGATGGTTGAAAATATTTATTTAAGGTATCAGGAGTTCCCTAAGACCAAAAAACAGAGTCTATAGAAATTCAGTGGAATTTATAGTATTTTACAAAATTATTGCCCAAAGTACGATTAAGGCGATGTTCCCGAAAATGAGGAAAAATGCCCGAAAAATCCTCAAAATACAAGTTATTAAAAAATTAATTTGGAACAATTTAGAAGGTATTTTAGGGAAATAAGAAGGGCTCAAATATCAATGAAAAATGTAGAAAATTATAAGGCCCTAAAAATGATTTATTCTAAAATTGCTCGTTTTCAGGATTTTAAGACAGGATGGAATAATCCTGTAAATTTTGACTGGATTAAGGGACAATTTGAGGATGATGATTTTAATATATTCAAGAGGGAGTTATGGAGATTAAATGAGGGAGAAAACATCTCCAGAAAAGTAGAAAAAGGTTTATTGGAATTAAGTTACTTTTACCGGTGAAAGTTGTAATCGGTAGAAGTAACTGAATGGGATTTGGTTTGGTTAGTGTAAGGAGTTAGCATGTGGTAGTTAGCATGTGGTAGTTATGTGGGCAAATCTTAGCCCTTAAGTTTCAAGATGAAATCTTCACCCTCCATTCCATTTTAATGAGATATTATAAATCCTTTTTCCCACCATTTCTCCACCATTCTTGCCTCCATATTCAGCTGGAAAAAGAGAGAAGAGAGACTCCATTTTTGGTTGCAAGAAGAGGAAGAAGAAGCTTGTGTAATCTCAAGGTAAGAAGAGTTACACCTTATGTTATATATCAAATTCTTCCTCTCAACTTTCTCTACCTTTCTATCGGTTTAGATTTTTGATTTTGGCTCTCTTTTGGTGTCTGGAAAGTTAGGGTTCATGAGAGGAAAAATGAGAGAGAGAGGGATTTAGAGGAAATAAATGGTTGCAAAACACTCCTTGCATGATAAAGAGAAGATTGATGTATATATTGCTTGGGTTTGATGTTTGTATGAAATTTTGGAATCAAAAACCCTAAGGGGAGGTGCTGCCCAATTTTCCATTTGATATAGGAGGGCTAAAATCAAGTTATACCATGCTTGAATATGGATTTGCAAACAAGAACCAAGTGTTATAAGTGATGAAAGTTGAAAAACACATGTTAAGGTATTTTGGGGAAACCTCTCGGCCTGTGCTGGTTCAGGGGGAAGGAAGTTTCTTTTGATAATTTTGATGCTTCCAATGAGTCCAAAATGAGTTTTTGTGTAGGGTAAAAGTGGTCACAAGTTTGTGGAAACCCTAGAAGACATTAGAGACAAGTTAGGGTTTCTAAGGTTCTTAAAGTTCAAGAGTTGGTTCAAGGGAGTTTTACCTTGGTTTTTATCTTGGAAATGGCTTATAATTAATGGCCATAATATTGTTGATTGTGTAGGCAAAATTTTGGTGCAAGAGAGTGATTTTCAAAGTGAGCAAGAGAGCTCCCAAGTTAAAAGAAAATAAAGACACAAGGTAGCAAGACATTCTAACCCTAAGCTTAATTGCTTTGAAAATGTGTATGAATTATGCATGACTTGTATTGAAAATTTGTGATGATTGAAAGTGTGAATATGTGCTTTTGTATGCTATGGCCATATGCATTTCATTGTTACATGTTGCACTTTTATGAATTCACACTTATATTGAAAGCTGTCATGCAATTTTATAATGTGTTAGAAAGTTTTGCTACTGGGATTTCCAAAAATCTCACCCTCCCCCACTAACCATTTTTAGGTGGAAGTACACTCAAGGGTAAGGAGAAAGTGATTGATTCTTGAAGCAAAGTGGATATGAAATGTTGTGGAATATGTTATGGACTTTATGTTGTGATGTTTAAAGTTGTAATGTAATATGTAATATGACTTGTGTATGTATCATGGACTTATGATAACTAGTATATGCTTTAAGAATGCCTAATTACATAGGTTAATATGGTTAAGAAAGGTTTAGAAATCAAAATTGTAACTTATGAAGTAGGGTAAAAATTTGGCCAAGTGCTGGAAGTAAAGTTGGTCATTTGCCCTACTTTGCCCTGTCGGGAAACAGGGTAAGTGAACTCCAAATGAGCTGAAATTTTGTGGACAAATATTGCACATTACAAGGTCTAAAAAAAGCCAAATATCACTGTAATTGGAGTTTTGTACCGAAAGTTATGACTGTCCAAAGTTGGCGAAAAATCACAGAAAATCCTGGGAAAATGAAAAATTACCATATGAACAGTACATTTTCACGAATTAATCTGTATCAATTGGACCCGGTACTGTTAAAATGAGTATTTTTCCCTCATAAAGGAATTTGTAAGCTTCAAATCGAAGTTGGAACCACTCAATTTTGATTTTTCTAGAATTAGTTATGAATTTTCAAAGTTGGCCCGAAAAACTGTGAATAGTACTTTCTTAAAAATGAAAGTTTTCAATTTGGTCCCTTTTAACAAATTAAGTTATTTGAGGCCATGAATTGGTTCCAAATCATTATAATGGAAGCTAAGATGGATAGGGATAAATTAAATCTGTTGGCTAATTATTTGAATTAATTAAATGGATATGATTTGATCAGATCAATTTAATCCAAATTAAGATTGTAAAATTCGAATTTCACTTTTTGAATTTCAAATTTTGAATTTCAAGATTAGATCTTAAATATTGGAATTGCAAGATTAGATCTTGAATACCCCTTTTGAAATTTTGAATTTCAAGATTGGATCTTGAATATTGGGATTGCAAGATTAGATCTTGAATATCCTTTTGAAATTCAAATTTCAAGATTAGATCTTAAATATCGTTTTAAATTTCGGATTGCAGGATTAGATCCTAAATATCCTCTGAAATTTCAAATTGTAAGATTGGATCTTGAATATCCTTTTGAAATTTCGGATTGCAGGATTAGATCCTAAATATCCTCTGAAATTTCGAATTGCAAGATTAGATCTTGAAATTCAAATTCAAATTTTTTTTAAGATTAATAAAGGATTAATCTTAAATTATGATGCACTCCATGAGCTTTATAAATATGAGTGCTCGTGAATAGAAGCGTCATCCATTTTTCTGAATTTGAATTCGCTCTTGAGCCACAAAACCCTAGAGAGAGAGAAACGAAGAGGCGCTAGCACGCTGCTATTGTTGGAGACTGTTCGCGTGGATACCGGTAGAGGGAGGCGATTGAAAGAACATCGGCTCCTCATGATCAGAAGCAAGAGCGTGGAGGTTGTGGAATCTGAAGAGATTCAAACGCAAAGGAAGGGACAATCTTAAAATGCAAAAGGTACACCTTCATCTCCTCGATCTAAACGCCTTTGACAAATCCGTATTTGGGATTAGAAAATTTTAAATTCCGCTGTGTGTACGTTCTAATTCCAACAGTGGTATCAGAGCCAGGTCAATTGTGCGTTTAGATTGAGTTTGTGTGATTAACATGAGATGTATGCTTTCTTGAGTTCACATGTGTGTTATGACTAAGAATATGATGAAGCATATATGTTGTAAGCATGTATGAATGATGTATGTGATACATAACATATGCGTTTTTAATTGTGTATATGATACATGATGTATGCGTTTTTGAATATGTTCGTATGAAGGGGTATATGTTCGTATACATATGATGTATACACAAGTGCGGTCTTTAAAATGTTCGTATATGATGCGAATATGGAATACATATGATGTATTGTTTTGGTCACGGGTTTATGCTCTATTAAATCTAGAAGAGTTTTTCACAACAAAGAAACTGGATTTAAAATTTAGCTTCTAGTGGCGCTGCCCCCAGAGACCCCCGCAAGGGCGTTGCCCCTCGACCCCGTATGCGTAGCGCAATATAATCTGAACACAATAAGAATCATTTGTATTGTATAAATTATTGCTTATTGTGATTTGTTCTTGAATGATTGAATGGGTATGGTGAAACAATATGGCTTAGTGTTACAAGGAGTTGTAAAATTTAAATACGGCCTGCGAGTCGTGCCTTCCTCTAAAGATTCTTGATGTACATTCTTCTCTCATCTGACTCTCCTCGTATGTTCAAATGAGGTTTCTTTCAATGTAATCTTTTAATCTTTTCTAGAATTCCTCTCATTGGCTTGGGAGGATTTAGGTTAGGACAGCCATGTTGTCTCACATTTATTATATGCTTTTGATTAGATCATTGCATGATAGTTTAC
>JANTPZ010124631.1:0-14978 GCA_025593235.1 Vachellia pachyceras | reverse complement strand
AGAGGACAGCCTATGTTACTTTGCCCGCTCAAGTGATGAAGAAAACCCTGTGAAGTTATCTAGTAATTCATATTGTTTCTACAATTATAAATAGATCGTCATTTCCTGAATTTCTAATTATTAAAAACACTCATGACCTCTCTTTGGGACAGCTAAAGAAACTTCATTTAATCTTCTTTTTAGTTGCAAACCAATCTCTTTGTAGGTCATGCAGTTAGTCAAACAGACTGTGTCATTAAGCTTTCAGATGAAAGCCTTAGGTTCTATCTTAAAAGTTCTGTACAAAACAGCCCAATTACCGTAAACAAGGGTAGAAGTGAAATAAATTGAATAAAATACTCTAGCACTTTGAACGGGTAGGATCTCTTACATTAATACTGAAATTTGGCCACCCTTCACTCCCTCTCATATCCCTTTTAGTCACAATTAGCCTAATCAACTTCTGAAACCCAACTGTTGGCCTGGCCTCCATGTGTCCCTTCCCCTTTCCTGCCAATTCATGCTGCACTTCCTCAATATCCCCATTATTTCTTTCTTGCTCTGCTTCTGCTAATTGGGGACATAAATGCTAAATTTGTGTGCGTATATATTTTCATGATTTCGTAGTCTTTATTATGTTTATGCTATATAAATTTGTGTGCGTATATATTTTCATGTTTATGCTATGAAATATAGAAATTGATACTGGCACGGAACACAACATAGACATTGAGATGATGGACTGTTCAAGCTTTAAAATTATATAACACAACGTGACATGGATGTGCATACATAGATTCAATATGTTGGCATGTGTCATATTTAAATAGCAGTTTGATAAAGTTCCATTTGTTGGTCTATTTCTCAAGAAAAGCACACTTAGCATTATCCTATACATTTTTGTTAGATTAAGGGCTTGTTTGGAAACCAATTCTAGAACCTAGGTTTGATTTCAAAACCTAGGTTTTACCTCAAAACCGAAGTTTTGTCCAAACAAATTTTTTTTCCCAAAAGTTATTTTAGTTACAAAACCTCAGTTTGAAACCTAGGTTTTCTCTTTCCTACCCACTTTTTTGCATCGGAATTCGTAAAAGCTAATAACTTCCCAAACATAAATCACTTTTCAAAACCTAGGTTTTGCCTCGGAATCTGTAAAAGCTATTTTCCAAAATCTATTCTCCAAAACCTAGGTTTTACCTCGGAATCTGTAAAAGCTATTTTCAAAATTACATCCAAACAAGCTCTAAGAGTGAATCCTGATGACTACTTACACCCCGTTTCACTATACCCTTGCATTATTCTATATTCACATTACCTGAAACTGTTATCTTCATAAAGGATCTACTAAATACAAGATGTTATTCAAATTATCATTAACAACAACAAAATTAAGAAAGATTTTTCATTATCTCATCAAGAGGGGGTACTTCAGTCTCTTTTTTTATCTCCTTTGGGAGGGCCAGCTATGGCCAAGCTGTGTCTAAACTTTTTTGGTACATCCCTACATTTCTGGAATGCATCACAACAATATTGTGGTTCTACCGGCTTGGAAGTCAGTGAATATGTGTTTACCCTGGATATAATTATTGTAGAAATTCATTGGATTATCATAAAAGTTCATAGCCATCATGTTGGGTGGCTAAGAATATATCCTGCTTTTGTCTTGTAGGATTTGAAATTCATGCTATGAGATTGCTGTTGCAGATGTGGATGTCGTAGTTCATGCTGCCGGACCATTCCAACAGGCTAAAAAATGTAGTGTACTTGAGGCTGCCATAAAGACTAAGGTGAGAAAAAGGTAACCTACATGTTCAACAGTCATCAACATATCAGCACATATAATAAATTTATAGCAATTTATAAAAGGTGTGACTGTAATGCATGGGAAAACATGTTTTGTTTGTGTCTAAATCCTTACCGTGTTTTATCCATTACAATTTCTGCGCACACATATCTCTTTCCTTTACACATGCTTACCCGCCTTCTCTGTTTCTTTTTCTTTTGGTATGTATCTTGGTACAGACAGCATACATTGATGTTTGTGATGATACAAGCTATGCATTTCGTGCAAAATCCTTACAGAGTAAGGCGGGAGCTGCAAATGTTCCAGCTATAACAACTGGAGGAATCTACCCTGGAGTGAGCAATGGTGGTTACTTCTGAGCATTATCTAATGTGTTGAATATATGGGAAATTCACTTTTTTCATCAACTTATGTTGAACTTCAATGAAAAAATTGTTATTCTGATCATCATGGTATGTTTACGTCCAATAGTAATCTTTCATGCCATTCTTGATGTTAAGAGTACAAAAGGAAAATGAGTAATTACTAAGAAATATAGAATGTACTTTTCAGGCTCTCCAATTCAATTTTCCTACAAATTTGATGCTATGAGATAAACCATATTTTGCAAATTTTAGCGATTGAATCATGTTTCATATAATAGTCCGTGGATTCACTGCTATATATTTTTGGTGGCCATGAACAGCTGAAAGAAGCTGATGAATGCTATACTTTTTCTTTAAATTTAAATTTTTTTTTAGGTGCAACTTCACACTTAACTGCTGCTGATTTTTGTTTGGGTTAGGATGATCCAAGACAAAGCTTGAATGTTTTGCTTGAGTCATGACTTCACTGCTTTTAGTCGGTAGCATATTTTAGGATTTAGAAAAGAATAACTAAAAGTTAATTATGGTGAGCTCAGATTCAGTCACATGATGGCAGATTAGTATCAAAGTGATGTCATACCATGCTTTGAGTGAGGAGTTGAAATCTTTCATCTGGTGTATTCCACTTCCCAGTTCCTAGTAACACTGCTGTGATCTTGTGGTAGTCATCGTGGCAGAGCTACTTCGTGCTGCAGAAAGTGAAAACAAAGAGAAGCCAGAGAGGCTAAGGTTGATAGTTGCTCTCATGACAATTTTGAATCTACATATTTTTCCCTGTGAGCATATTTTTTGGTTTTTTGATGTAGCAACTTATATGCTGTATGATAATCTCAGGTTCAATTACTTCACAGCTGGAAGGGGTGGAGCAGGTCCAACCATATTAGCTACAAGATTCTTTGTTGGGAGAGGAAGTAGTTGCATACAACAAAGATTCTTATCTAGAGCTTCTACAAGTTATTTTCTTTATAGATTAATTTACCATTTTGTATGTAGGATAAGTTATGATGTTGGATAATTTAAACTAGGGGAGAAGGTGAGACTAAAGCCTTACAGTGGAATGCTCAACGTTGACTTTGGGAAAGGAATTGGCAAAAGAGATGTTATCTATTGTAAGTACTTCAAGATAAAGAAAGAATTAAAGTTGGAGCATGCTTTCTTTCAATGATCAAACAATAGGAGTAAGATCTTCAGTGAATTATCACAAGTGGGGGAAAAAAAGATCTTTAGTGAATCTGTTGGTTTTGTTCATGTTAATATCCATTCTGTGAAGTTCACTCTCCTGCTAATTTACCAAATTGGCACAAAAGGACTCTGGTCCTTCTTTTGTCATATATTATATATGACATGCTACAAGTTGATTGAATACCCTTACTCCCCCCCCCTCTCTCGCACACACAAGACTCATGCGCACAATACCCCCTTTTCGAGAAGAGAGAGATAGAGAAAGCAGAAATTATTCATCACTCCTTATATCAACAATTCCTCCCAAATACATGACTTTCAGGAATTTACCAGAGGTTAGAAATGCTCATGAGATCCTGGGTGTGCCAACTGTAAGTGCTCGATTTGGAACTGCTCCATTTTTTTGGAATTGGGGAATGGAAGCTATGACAAGACTCCTTCCTGCGGTATGCTTTGGCTTGCTTGGACTGACTTGTTTGCAGATAAATGTAAATGTTATTTGTATGCGTAAAAAATAGCCTATCAGTAGACTTAACTATATATATTACTCTCTCCAGTCTTGCAACCCTTTTAACTGAATCACATAGATTAAGGTAAGCAGTTAAAATCAGTTACCATTTTTGTTTTTTAAAAAATGGCAATGGTTTTTTCGAAACTACCCTTCTTAAATAGAGTGGGTAGGCTCTATTTTCTAAGGCACTTTAGAATAGATTAAATAAGGATGTTTTTTGTAAGACGTCATAAAGGCTACATTGTGATTTAAAAGTGGTTCTATATTTAGGACCTCCTAAATAGGTCCTATATTAAGGACAAGAGGGAGTAATTCATAATTTAAGGACCACCTAAATAAGGATTTTTTTGATTGTGTAGTGCTTCACAACTTCTTCCAATAAAATCTCTTATTCCTTAAAAGTTTTGCGTATTTTCCTCCTTTTTCATCCCTGTCCACAATGTAGCAGAAACCTAATAGAATGCAGTGCGTTCTATAATTTTGTGGTATAGGTTAAGTCCATCTATTCTTGTACGTTTATTTATAGTATTCTAAATTAGAGTCAAGCTAAATGATAGACTCTGAGAGGTGAAGTTACAATTATAAACTCCTTCACAGTAATAAACTACACGATTTCTTATCTTAATGATTATATACTCTAACTTTTAACAGACCCATTTAATTTGTAAACTTATCCTATATGTCCTAGCACTCACCCCAAGGTAAAGATCAATTCAAGCTTCAAATTTTACGAATAAATACTATTGAAAAGAAGAAGATTTCAGCTCACTAGGTTCGTAGCTACAATCTAGCATGCCTTGGAAATGATCAATTAAGAAACTTCAGCAGCTACCACTTCCTCTGAAGTCCTTGGCAGAAAAACGTGTTTAAAATTTCTGTAGTCTACTGCAGCCAAAGTACAATATTATTTCATGTAGTCTTTGAATGAGTTTGGACATGCATGAATAGTTGAGCAGTTCATTGGCTGCTTTACTGCCCTAATTCTTGAGTTAATGTTCTGTATGTATTCATCTCATGCTGCTAAAATATCTAGGATTTGTGGTTCTTAATTTTAATTTAAGAATTACTTTTGCATTTATGTTATCATTGTGTACCACAGAAAGACTTGTTCTGTGCGAACCGTGCAGGAATTTCTGAGAGACAGAAGCAAAGTCCAAAGGTTGGTTCAGTTGTTTGATCCTTCTGTTAGAGCCATAGATGGGATTGCTGGAGAACGTGTGTCAATACGGGTAGGCAAATGTAGAAAAGGGAATAAACAAGAACACATTTTGCAGATTTTTAGCTCAAAAATGTTTCTTCTGAAGATTATACTTCCAGTCATGCATGATGGAGTCCATCTAATCATTTACGCATTTTTCTTCTGGTGTTGAGGATAGATTGATTTGGAGTGTTCAAATGGTCGCAGCACAGTGGGCATATTTAGTCACAAGAGACTTTCTGTGTAAGTGATAACCACGAAGATAACTAATCAGTTTCTGATGCATGCATAATTTATCAAAAGTTACATGAATTGATTATTATACACCCCATCAGTTTTGTTCCATATGATGCTAGTTAATATAAAATGTATGACATACTAGATATGAACTGTGTCTATTGCATTATACCTATTATTGAATTTAAAATCATTTGAATGAAGTCAAGGCATTTTTTGTCCTTCAACATAGATGCTCTTTTATCTTAATTGGTGTTCTGCTCTTGAACTCATCTTGCTGGTCTATGATTTCAACTTGACTGAGTAAAATAACATGGTATTGATTTGAAATTAAATCATCCATGTTCTTGATGGATGTTATAGGTTTTCATTATGAAATTCAATCAAGTTAATTAAGGAACACTTTGATAAACAAATGCATGGCATATGTTTTTATGTTGGAGTTATATGCCAAAAGAAGTAGCCACACATTGAGCTACCGCTCTGGGCATGTGTGTGTTTTTTATTTATCTATTTTTCTTTTTCCTTTTTTGGGGGGGGGTTTGGGTTGTGCTCGTGAACAATAGCTAATTTTTAGACATCTTTGTTTTTCAATGCTTTGATTTGTTTAATTCATGAATCTTAAATGCAAGGTTTTATGGTAATGACTATTGCAGTTTGCGCACTTTTCAGGTCTGTAGGAACTTCAACCGCTGCATTTGTGCTTGCAGTTCTTGAGGGAAGTACACAGCCTGGGGTTTGGTTTCCTGAAGAAATGTGTACAACTAGAATGCCTTTCTTTATTTGCTTTTTTCTTTTCCCCTTACTGGATGCAGCTTGAAAGCGCAACAGTAGATCATTTAAATACCCAAGTTAAACAAAGTGATACAAACCTTTTACCAATTATTTATGCAGCCTGAAGGCATTGCAATCGAGGCAAGAGAAATTCTGCTCAAACGTGTATCTCAAGGAACATTTAACTTTGTGATGAATAAGTATGCATCTTAAACAGTTTCTGGAGTTGCATTATTTGTTACTTACCCTGAAATTTAATTTCCGTGGCTTGCGTTCCTTTATCTTGGGGAAAAAAACAGGTCCCCATGGATGGTAGAAACAGACCCAAAAGAGCTTGGATTGTAGGAATATATTTATGAGATTTTCCATCTTTTAGCAAAAGTGAAGTAAATCTCTTCCAATTCACCCCGAAAGCAGAGGAATGCGTAGTCTTGCATTCTTTCTATGGAAGAACGGGATTGGCAGTGTTACGAGGACTATGGTACGCTTGCTGATTTTTATCTGGTAAACTTTCTTGTCTAAACAATGTCAGCTTTTATTGCTATAGATTTTGTTACTGTAACTTAGGTTACTACTCAGGTTTAATTTCACATAGAGGATGCCAATTTTTCAAGAATCGTTGTCCTTTTTTATTTTTGTTTGTTGTGTTTGACACTATGGCTATTTTCAGATTGAGTTGGTCCTTGCTTTCATGTAACAAATATCTTGTTTCTGCAGGAAGTTCAATAGAATACGAACAAAATGGTGTACATGATACCAAAGCTCTTGTCCCAAGAATTAATGTTTGAATAGTAGTCTTGCATTCTTTTGATCCAATTGTCGGTGATAAGAAGCATTTAATGACAGGTAAGAAATAATAATAAGGCATTTACTCGTTTATGAAGTGTTGACATATTTTGGGGGTGAAGTCAGGATGGATAAGGTACAATAATTTTTCTCATATTCATTAGCAATTAATAATGAAACTGAACAAAACATCTGCACTAAAATTACGGTGACGGTCATAATCTGCTTGTCCAATGAGAACTTGGGGGTAAAAAGATTTCCCAGTTTCTACTTGAAGCGAATGCAACAGGCAACATCTAAAAGGAGACTCCACTTCTATGAGATGCTCTCTTGAAAATCATACTGAAGGACTACGATTGAAGAATATTTGTTTTTAAATTTCATAAAATTTTATTAATTAGATTAGACATTCCGACCAAGTCGGTCACTATACTCCTGCTATATCTGTTTTGCTTGAGGTGCAGAGGGAAAGAGAAAAATGAAAAGAAGGTAAAGCTGTTGATCTCTTCATTTCTTTAGAGGGTAGTCAAATTTGCGCAGAAAATATCTACTGGCAGTTGGGTTGAGTAGGCCTTAAAGTCTTAAAGTTCGAACTTTGTAGATGGAACACACACACACACACACACACTCTCTCTCTCTCTCACACACACACACAGATGGTCCACAGTACAAAATAACGGATAGTTTTTTTTTTAAAGAAAGATATAGAGAAAAAATCTCTACTGTTGCCATATTATGCCCTTGTCTATCATCTTCCCCCTCTACATCAAATATGTTCAGAATGTTATTAAACTTTGGGATTTATGGTTATCCTTTAATTGATTGTTTATTTTACCTCTAATTCTAATAACATTGTTTGGTAGGATGAGAAGTTCCTTTTCCCCCCAAGGAATAAGAAGAAAAGAAAAGGAATTATATGGAGTGAAATTTTCTTGGCCATGATAATGTTTTGGATAGATTGATTGATAATGAGGGGGCGTGTTGTATCTTGAAATTGCCATCTATATAATGGCCTCGTTTAGGCTACCATTTAGCTCATTGATTTACCTCTGGATGTATACTTCAAAGTAATGACCCTGTTGCATACGATGTGATCTCTGACACCTCTGATTGTATTGGCAAGCGGGGTGGTTCGATGAATAATCACACTGATTATCTTTGGCAGAATCAGTGAAAACACCAGCATTTCTAATTTTCTATAGACTATAAACCTGCTTCCAACATGAGCTACATACTTTTTTTTTTTGGCCCCTCTCATAGAAGGCCTTTGCAAGTAGCTACACCTCTGATCTAAAGAACCATCAATATTAAGTTTAACTAATAGGAGTTGGATCTAGTGGAAATAACTAATTCTTATAATGTAATGAATTAAGATTTGAATTTCTACTGTTAAATGCATCCTCATTCATTATTTGACAGTGTCTTTTACAAGATTTCATTCCATATGAGGTTACTGTGCCCATAAAAAAATCCATATGGAGTTTAACCCAATTAAAATAAAGATATCTTCAATTTAGCTTATTAAGATATAACCTTGATCTCTTCAATGATTGTTTTGGTGCCTGTAAAAGCAATATCTATGTCCTTAGCGTCGTTATTTTAGTATATAATATCCTACAACTAGATTTTTAGATAGATCAATAGCATTTTCCGCATAAATCTTTTAGTTCCATAAAATCCAGTCCAACAATGACAGAAAAATGTATTAAGCTTAAATCAATCTTTTCACTAATAGAATAGAACTCGTGTCGATCCTCACCAAATATTTCTTTAATTGCACCAGCAGGAACATTATGATATACTAAGAAACGATAAAGTATGCACAAATCTAATTATTTCTTTCAAATTAACCACAACCAATTTCCACACAAAACACACACACACACACACACACACACACACACACACACACTCTTTCCTCTACAACTATTCAAGAAAATAGATAATACAGATCATTATATTGTAATTATGTATATTTTTTCAAATATTATCCTTATTGTAACTTTTGGAATAATTTTTTCTCTAGTTAAACTAAATATGTGATTCTTTCGATGATTTGAAGGAATTAAAAGTGAACTGTAAATATGTTTTGATTTAGTCCAGATTATATGCATTGTGATAATAAATGAGAAGATCTTGTAATTGCATCGTCTCAATAAGTATTATTTCTCTACACATTATATCAAATCAGAAGAATGAGTTACACTAATTCTTATTTGTGAATTGCATGACTTAATATGCATATTTCTCGTATTAAAGAATGATTAATTTATTATCTTCAGCAACTTACAGTGCAAATGAGATAATATTGAAAAATATATTGGTGGTATACATCTTTAATCAAGAGAAATAGAAATTACAGTAAATTATATTGCAAGCTTCAATGAGTAAACCAGGGAGAAACCGTACTCCCATTTTGCATACATAGTAACGTTACAGGCAAGACTGGCTACATCTTTAAATATCAACTTTCTGATAAGTAACTAGTAAACCAAAAAAAAAAAAAGGCAGAAAAAAAAACCTTTACTATGAAACATTTACATATCTCAAAAAAAAAAAAAAATGAGACCCCATTCTCATTGCAAAATTTCAAGCTTTCAGTTAAAACAAAAGCTCATTTTGCTCTAAAAAAAATAAAAAAATGAAACCAAGCTCACAATTTTCAAGCACCAAACCCTTCTTCATGTTGAGGGTAAGCCATAAAAGGAACAACCATCACAGAATGCAAGCATATTTTCTTTCTCCGGCCAGTAGAATAAGAAAAAAGCCATTGCCTCCAAGGCAAATCACAATCATTCACCTAGCAAGATTCTGAATTGTTATGCGAGTGAACTCAAATCTGCGTGTGAAACCGGGAACTCCTTACCCCCAAACGGTGAAGCCAACAAGCAGCAGGACTCAGGCATGACTGATTCTGCTCAGTACATACAGATCCTTGTTTGGCGGGTAAAAAGCAGCTGGCGAAACATATAACTTGGTCGAATTCTAAGTGTTGACCCAGATTCTTGCATCTGAATGATGTTTCCGACTTATTTTTAGTACCTGCCTGACTGGCCAGTTTCAAAGCCTCTAGAAGATGAGTTACCGTATGATCTCCCTGACTGGCCGGCTTCAAAGCCTCTAGAAGATGAGCTACCATATGATCTCCGTACATCTCTCCAATTTCTCCTCATGTTGCTTTGTTCAAATGGATAAGATTGGGTATCAACATTAGTTCTAGCCATGCTGCCTTCATGGCGCTTCTTTTGAGCATTTCTCATTTCTTCTTCAGCATCGTATCGTGCCCGCTGCAAAACAGGAGCAATGAACAAATGAAAAACAGAACTTTTAGAGCATGAAGGCATGCAGAAGAGATCAAGATCTCAAGTAAAGAAGTTCCATCAATGCCTTCTTTTTCTCTGTAGTTCAGCATAGAAAGAGAACTGGAATGCAAAATACCCCCCCTCTTCGCATTCTGATCTTAGTCTTGCATGAATAACCCGAAGCAGCTAATTATACAGAATGGTCAATTTATTTTCCCATCTGTTGTCTATACCAACAAATGAGTTTATAATTGAGTTAAGGGGCAAATTCACACCACAAGTGTTCACTAAGGAGTAATGTTACATCGGAAGTGTCTTTTTCCTAATTCAAGCCCCATAAGTGTTAAAAAAGAGTAATGTTGCCATTTACTATTAAAAATGTTAACGATGGACGCTGATCCTTTTATGGGGTGGTTTTGAAGTTTTCGGAGCAACATTTCTCCTGAGCAATAACTTCTAGCTTCTAGGGCAAATTTGCAACTTAACCTTTTAAAATTAGCAATTTCACAGTTCTCCAGACATTAAAGGAAAGTCATGATATATCCACACAAGCACACAGAATATCAAAGATTCTATTCAATTTTAATCCGAGATTGTGTTATACAATGCATTTGGTCATAATTGAAAAAGAAAAAAAATTCAAATTTGCGTCAATCTAAAACGTGTCTGTAGCACCTGTAGATTTATATACAGCAGATTGAGAATTGTAACTAGTTTGCATTTCAATATATTAAGAAAATTGATTGAGGAAAAATTTAGGAAAAAGAAAAGAGATAGTTATAATATTGAAAGACTTCGCTTTATGTGTATCATGAATCCCCTATATTTTTACCAAAATACTACCGAGGCACCTTTTCTTTTCTCTTTTGGTGCATAAGTACAGAGACTCTTGTAACCTATATTTTAGGTGGACTACCAATAACATTTCCCCAACTAAACATTCTAACATCTCACGTAGGAAAATGACAAGAATTAACAAGATGGGGAAAGAGGGGAGAAGAAGATGTCAAAGTTGGGTGAAAGACAGCTTAACAAGCGAAGAGAATTTTATAGATAACCAACAAAAAGAAAATACCTCTAACCCAATTGCAGACCGCTTTATGTAGAGCCCAAGGGACAACGTATTAAATTGAAAAATGACATGCTCAAGGAACAAATAATTAATTAAATAAATTTAAAACAAAATAACATAAAGTCATAAACATAATTCAATAAGATAAAATATATTGAAATAATGAATTCAAATGCTAATTTTTCTTACTTTGGAATACTTAATCTTAATCTTATTCTATAAGTCCTAATTCCTGAGTGAGAAATGATATTGCCTTTCCGTAGTTATATATGGCTGTGTCATCCATTCTCCCTTAGTTGGCGAAAATTCGACCGTGAGTTTTGAAATCGAGTAATGGAAAAATCAATCTCGGAGTATTGGATTGGAGTAATAAAATGTGGTAGCCAAGATAGTCTAGGATTCTCCCAGACGTGGAAAATAACATCAACCGAGTCAAGCAGTTGATTTGGCTGAATCTTAATGCAACATCTGAAGATTTAACTTCAAACTAGTGCATTTTTGACAAAAATCCTATTTAGCATGGAACGGTACTATTATGAACTTCATTATTTAAATTGAGAACCAACCACACTTCAAAATCTATTATATTAACAGCACCATCAATATCTTACAGGCAATCAAGTGGATCTATAATGATAACATAATTTCTATAGGTTCGATTCTAGAGCCTCCATAAGGTTCCTTATAAAGATGGCTACTCTTGTCCGCTAGTAGAAAGTAGTTATATGACTGGAGCACATTCTCTAAAGTTCAACTCTTCACTTTCTTAATCATCAACAAAATTAGTCATCTAAACACACAAGCAAAAATACCTTGGCAGGGTCCGACAATACTGCATAGGCCTCTCCAATCATTTTGAAAAGCCTATCAGCATCTCGATGTATTTCTGCCGCAATGTCCTTCCACATCTGCTCATCACCATTCTCGCTTCGTCCCAAAGATTGGCCAGCCTAAGATATTAAAAATTGTTAATATGTGATAATAAATGTAAGAACATCTAAGAAAGTGCTAAGTAAACAACCTTATCAGGATGATGTCTAAGTGCAGCCTTCCGATAGGCCTTCTTGATTTCAGATGTAGAAACAGATGGTTCAACCCCCCTGCCATCAGAATCTGAATCAGCAAATGGCTTTGAATTATTGATATTATTACTGACCCACTTGATACAGCAATAGTAGGTTGCTCTAATAGCAAAACGCTTCTGTCACACTTGAAACACAGCAGCAGACACTAGTGACGTTCAAGACAAGACAGATAAAATGCAGTCAATGCCGTTTGGCATGCATCAGAGCATGCAATTGCTATCATATATTATCAGACTCCGCAAGATAAATTTATTAAGACACAGAAGAATATAAAATTAATTTCTTGTATACTCACAATCAGGAAAGTTTCTCTAACCAGGATTCACCTGGGTTGTGTTCCATAAATTTTTAAGAACCTAAATGCCATGTGTCTGTCTAAAGTTATTTTATTTTGAAGTTATATTGATGTTAAATATGACACTTAATGATAACTTCTGAATCAATTTTAGTAGAAACAGAATAATATACATCTAGCTAGAGTATGAGAAAACATCAAATAAGAAAATACTAGAAAAGGCTCAAAATGAGAACAGCCATAGTAACAGCGGTTCCATACAAAAAAGCCATGTGCTGAGGAAGTCACAACTATTCTATCCCATAGCACATTTATAGAAGATCTATTCTTGAAGATGCACACATTCCTCTCTTAACAATACTAGCCACATATTCTTATTCCAAACTCATTTAAATCAAATTGAGAAAATCTATTTCAACTTTGATCCCAATAATTTGGAAATGCTTGTCAGAGTCAACTCATAGCTGTGTTCAATAGTTGAAAGGCATTGGTTCCCTCCTTATTCTATCGGAAATCCCCTTCCTTAATAAATCCATAACTGGTTGACTCACTCGTCTACAATCACACATGAATCTCAGATAATACCCCATGAATCTTTGGTAATACCCTATGAGGCCTCATATGGATTTGATTTCCACAAGTGGCAGTATGCCACTTAGCATAACATTCTAATAAGTAACAAAATTCAGTCAAAAAACAAAAGACAAGAAAAGAAAAATAGAGCTTCTAGTGATTGACTTTGTTACATGCATGATGATTTATGATATTGAGATATCATTTTCAAAATTGGAAATTCGGATTGGTAGAATTGCTGTTCGAAAGTTTAAAACATATATAGTGTTCTTGCGTTAATAAATGGCAAGACTTGAGTAACCATAAGTAATATATGGTTGTGTAGGTGGGTATATCATTGTTACTTGATGAAACTAAGAATTTGGAAGCTAAACTGACTGTAGCCCACTGGTTGATGCTTCCAAATGTTGAATGAATATCTTAGATCATTAAAGCAGTCTTAGAAAGCTCCAATATGATGATTGGGATAATATTTTGAGATAAAAACCATGGCAAATGACCTCTTCAGCACATGAAATTTGGGGAGTATTTAGTACACATCTCAAGCTTTAGAATTAGTCATAGAACACATTAATCAGTAAGCACATTGAAAGCTACGAATTTTCAAAGTATGGGCAGGAAATTTTTTTTTGGGGGGGGGGGGGGGATCCTGTGTTACCACATGGACAAACTATACAAATGTGTTCTGACTCCATTTGTGGTCAGATTTGATGAATGAATGAGAATTATTTTTCGGATTTTCAAACATGAGAGTGGATTCTCTATAAGGTTTTTCATCCGACTCACTTATCAAGGTATGAACAACTTTGCGACATCTTTCAACAATTCAACTCTTTGTTCTTTTGTGTTCAAGGGTTCAAATGGATTAAGAAACCTTTATTTAGCTTTCTCAGGTGGCGCCTATTATGATTGGCTGTGGATTCAAGGGATCTAATCCTAGTAGGTTCATCCTAATCTCTATTTGCATGGTCATTTTGCATTACATCAGTTCAAGAATTTGTAATTTTTCTGAAAAGCTCACAAATAGCATAAACATACCAAATTTCCTAAATCCCCTTCATTGGATACTTGTATTTTATTCAATTTTGTACATTTTTCCAAGGATTTTCAAATAAATGCAAGTTTTGAGAAAACCACAAATCTATTCTATGCAAGATGGTCGATCATGTGTTCAACATATGCAGTTTGAAAACCTTGACAGCAATTAAATGCATATTGTAACAACTTCCTACATGACCCAAAATTCACCATTGCATTCTCATAACCGGATCAGTAGTCTTGTTAATTTGAGTCTTTGAAACAAGGAATATTGAGGAAACTATATGCTATGCTCCCTTTAGGAAATTAAAATCTGACTGCTCAGATATGTGGTTATCCTGCTTTAAATTATAAATTTATAATAAAGAATAAGTGGTAAAAGAGCTTACAATATCAGGTACATATCAAGAGGGGTCTCCTTTCTGGCTTCCTCCTCCATTTCAGAAAGCCGAATAGAATTTTGTTTCAAATCATTACTATAATTATAGGATCTATCAGACATTCCTTGCTGATTGGTCTTATCATTCACCCGTTTATTGAGAGTAGAGACAAGCCTCTGAAGATCACTAGCTGCTTGGGCATAATCTCTAATCATCTCATACAGAGTTGCACGCCTAGAAAGTGCCTGTGAGGGTAAGAAAACAGTAAGAAAAAATGTCATGTCTAATAAACCTGGAATTGAAATTTTTAACCAGACCAGCATGCAATATAAACATAGTTGGAAACTGCCAGAAATGAACACCATACATAACACAACGGTAAAGGTTGAAGAATTTC
>JANTPZ010124593.1:0-14856 GCA_025593235.1 Vachellia pachyceras | reverse complement strand
CCCCATTAACCATTTTAGGTACAAGTGCATCTAAGGAGAAAGTTTATGAAGTTTAAAGCAAGGAATTTGTCATGAGCATGGATATGTAATTATGAAGTAATATGTGATGTGAAACCTATGCATGTATGGATGATATATGATAGCCAAGAACTCCTAAATGAATGATCAAACATGTTTCAAAAAGGATTAGGAGTTAGGGTTTTGAAAAGATGAAGTTTGAAAATGGAAAGTTTGGCAAAGTCTTAATGTAAAGTCAATCAAATGCCTAACTTTGACCTGTTCCAAAATAGGGTAAATGAACTCCAAATGAGCGTAAATTTTACAGAAAAATATTTGGAATTACAAGCTTTAAAACAAGCCAAAGAAAACTGAATTTTGAGTTTTATACAGAAAGTTATGATGTTCCAAAGTTTGAAGAAAATCACTGAAAATCTGGGAAAAATGAAAAATTGCCAAATGAACAGTGATTTTTCACGCATTAAACTGTTTCAATTGGGCAAGTTAATGACTCAATGAATATTTTTCCCTTATAGAGGAACTTATAAGCTTCAAGTGGAAATTGGAAACACTCAATTTCAATTTTTCTAGAATTAGTTACGAATTTTCAAAGTTGGCCCAAAAATCTGTGAATAGTAACCCTAAACTTGAAAATTTTATTTTTCACTCTTTGGTTACTCTAAGTCACTAAAGGCCTAAAGATGCTTCCAAATAGATATTTAATGAAGCTAAAGGTAAAGATTAAGGAGTGTCATAAAACTACTACTCCCCTTGTGAAGCTCTTGAAATCAAGCCTTCTCCATTTCCAAGAGGAAGGAAGAGGTTTAGCAACTCATGGTGCATAGCTCAACACTCCTGAAGGAGGAATATGGATGCATGATGGTCAGAAAGTGGAAGATGAAAAAAGGGAAATATGGTTACTAGGGTTTGGTGTGTGGAGGAGAAGAGAAAATGAGATGAGAAGAGGCTCTCCCTTGTGGCTGCTGCATCCCCTCCCTTTTTTTTGTAAAAATTACCCTAAATAGGGTTTCATAACTATTCTGGGTTAGGTTAATAACTATTCTAGTATCCGGTAAAAGCAATTTCCCAAATCGAAGGGAAAAAGACCCGAAAATTCGGGAAGCGATTTGAGGAATGAAAAGGAGCTAGAGTATCAGTGAAAATTCTAGAAATTTTTAATGCCCTAAGGCCAAATTGCTTGTCGGTAGCATGTTTTTCAAGATTTCGTCAGGAACAAGGAACCCTATGGAATTCTGAGGACTTCCAGGGGTATTTTGGGAATAAAAATTTCACCATATGAACAAGGAAGATGTAGAGATTGAAAGAGCAATAAGTCATCTCCAGAAAAGTAGAGAAATATTTACCGAAGTAAAGTTACTTTTACCGGTGTAAGTTGTAACCGGATAGCAATTGATCCAATTAACCTAACCAAGCTTGTAGAAGCTAGTTACCCTCATTAATTGCCACTTTATGAAAGCCAATAAGAGCTAGACAAGTGGCAGAATTGTGGCCTTAAACCAAACTTCTTTTGCAAGAATTAATCTTGGCCTTTGGGTGAAACTTGGAAATCAAGAAACAGTCACAACCATCCTTTCCTTTTTGCATGAAATTTTTAAAAACACAATTTCTTCTCTCTTCACATTATTTTGGCTGGTCATCCTCCCCCTTCCAAGAGAGAAAATTTCGTCATTCTTGATGTTTGAAGGAAGAAAAAGAGTTCACAAAACTCAAGGTAAGGCTTCCGAGCAACCAAACCTACACATTTACTTAAGCTTTGCAACCTCTACAATTCTATCGATTTAGTTTCTTGATTAATCCTCTCTTTAGGAAGATTGAAGGTTAGGGTTCTTGACTTGAAAAATAAGAAAGAGAGGGGTTTAGAGGTAGTAAATGTTTGTAAACACTCCTTGTGAGTAATTTGATGTAAATATTGGTTTGGTTTGGTTGTTGTATGAATTTTTGGAAGCTTGAAATTTAAGGGGAGGTGCTGTTCAAATTTCTATTTGATAAGGAAGAGTTGTTTTTGAGTTAAATAATGCATGAGACATGGTTTGGGATCAAGAATAAGTCCCTACACATGATGGAAGCTTGAAAAATCATATTCTCCTCTTATGTTCAGATTTTCGGTCAGTTCAAGAATGGGTAGGAGGAGTGTGATTTTCATGATTTTGATGTTTCCAGTAGCTTTAGAATGAAAATTTGTGCAGGGTGGAAGTGAGAAAAAGATTTTAGAAGCATTGGAATCCGTAAGAACAAGTTTACAAGCCTAGGGTTTGTAAAAATTCAAGAGGAGACTTAATAATGAGTTTTTACCATTTCCATGACTTGGTAATGACTTGAAAGTGATGATTATGCTCTTATATGATGTCTAGGAAGGTGATTTACTTAAGAGCAATCTTGGAAAGTTGAGCAAGAGAATTCCCAAGTCCAAAGAAAGCTAAAGGATTAAGGTAGCAAAACTTCTAACCCTAAACAAAGTTGTTGTGAAAATGTTTTATGAATTATGCATGGCTTGATGTTGAATAGTTGTGATGATGAAAGTGTGAATATGTGCTTTTGTATGCTATGGCCATATGCATGTAATTGTTTCATGTTGCACATTTTATATTATCATGAATTCACACTTATCTTTCAAGGTTGCCATGCAATTTTTATAAGTGTGTTAGATTGTTTTGCTATTGGGATTTCCAAAAATCTCCTCTCCCCCAACTAACCATTTTAGGTGAAAGCACAAGCAAGAGTAAGGGCAAGGTGAATGATGATTAAAGAAAGCATGGTGTTGCATTTTAATTGCCAAGTTTTGTGAAGATAATTTCTTGTACATGTTATTACCTTATGAACATGTATATGTGCTTTAGACTATTTGTAAACACTTAAACCTCTTCATGATAAAGTATATATGTGTATGAATGTATGTGAAATCATGGGAGGTGAGTGATTATGGCAATAAGGGGTTTTACAAAATTTTTAGAAAATGGTAAAGTTTTGAAAAGGGGGTTCTTAGGCCATTGAATCTGCCCAATCTTTGAACAATGAGGAAAAATAGCAAATGAAGTCCAAATGACATGAAATTCTCTGGATGAAAACTAAACATTCCAAACTTTAAAAAGAGCTAAATTTACTGAATTTGGATGTGTAGATAAAAAGTTATGATTTTCCAAAGTTGAGGGAAAAATCTGGAAAATGGAAAAAAGACCACATTGACAGTGATTCTTTAGGGAATAAACTATATTGATTGGGCAAGGTTTTAGCCAAATTAGTATTTTTTTCCCTAGAGATAAGGTTATAAGCTTCATATAAAAATTGGAATCACTCAATTTTTATTTTTCTAGAATTAGTTATGAATTTTCAAAGTTGGGTCAGAAATCTGTAAAATTGATCAAATGAATAGTAACTAGGATTGAAAATTTTTATTTCACTTCTTTGGTCAATTTGAATTATCTAAGGCCCTAGAGTGGTTCAATAATGGTATAATATGAAGCTCTAAAGGTTTAGTAAGGAGTATTACACCAAGAGGGAGGAGGAAGATGCCATGGATGTTCAAGAAAACTCAAGGTAAGAGGTTCCAACCCCAAAACCTATACATATTCTTGATGTGATAACCTTCACTAACCTCTTTAGCTTCAATATATGTTAATATGAAACCACTTTTAGGCCTCACACAACTTAGAATGACCAATGAAGTGAAATTGAAAATTTCAACTTTAAATTTACTATTCATTTGGTCATTTTCCAGATTTTAGACCCAAATTTGAAAATTCATAACTAATTATAGAAAAATTAAAATTGAGTGGTTCTAATTTCTATTTTAAGCTTATAAGATTCTCTACAGGAGAAAAATACTCATTGGCTCAAAATCTTACCCAATTGATACAGTTAATTCTGTGAAAATGTACTGTTCAATTGGTCATTTTTCATTTTTCCAGATTTATCTCCTAACATTGGAAAATTATAACTCTTTGTCTACACATCCAAATTTAGAAAAACTTCAGTTCCTTTTAAAGCTTGGAATGTGTAGTATTTAACTGGAAAATTTCAAGTCATTTGGACCTCGTTTGCTATTTTTCATCTCTATTCGAAAACTGGTTAGATTCTGGGTCTTGAACCCCTTACTTGACAACTTGCCATTCTAAACTTCGGTAAAACTTCTTGTTACCACTCTTAAACTTCTCTTAATGCTTGATGGACTTATCTAGTTCCTTGGTCCATTATCATTCATGCATCCACATATGTTTCACTATTTACCATGTAGAGGTTTAATTTACATACTACAACAATCCTCAAACATAAACTTTAAACATAATACATAATTTCCACAAGCAAGAACATAATAATATGCCATCTTCAATCACCATAAAGTTTGCTCTTACCCTTGCTTGTGCTTGTACCTAAAATGGTTAGTGGGGGATAATGAGATTTATGGAAATCCTAATAGCAAAACTAACTAACAAATATTGTGAATGTGTATAACATGCTTTCCAAAATATCATAGTACATGTGACATGTTTAAACTACATATTAACATGCATATGGCCATAGCAATAAAAGTCACATATCACACACATAGCATCAAATCATTCATCACAAAAAATGCACCATTCACAAATAATTTCATAAAAGTAATTAGGTAGAGTTAGTAGTTTTGCTACCTTGTTCACTTAATCCTTTTGAGATTTGAAGCTCTCTTGTTAATCTTCCCCAATGAGTTCTTTGGTGTTTCAACTTCCTAAACATCACACAAGACCATAATCATCATTCTCATGCCATCAACAAGACAGAGAACTACAAAAAACGCAATTTCCCCTCTCTTGCTCTTTTCAAGACCCTTAGAACTTCAAAACTTGTCTAAATGATTTCCAATGCTTCCCAAAAAAATTTCTCACTTATACCATACACAAATTTTCCTTTTAAACTAAACTGAAGCATCAAAATCCAGCTCCTTCCCCAAGAACAGCTGCAATATGGAAATACACAGAAAAATTCCAACAAGTGGAGTTTTCAACTTCTAGCTTTACATACATGCATAAATACAATCCTAAGCCACTTTCCCATAATTGAGCATCATAGAATCATTCATTTTCCTTCATGAACAGTGCCAAACAGTGCTGTGTGAACAATAACTTCATGCTCAAATTTAACACAATAACCAAACAACCACAATATATACATCTAATTACTGTTTATCATGTAAGGAGTTTTTTTGCAACCTATCATTTGTTCTAAATCCCTCTCTTTCTCACTTTCATACTCAAGAACCCTAACTTTCAATCTTGCAAAAGAGAGGTTTATTCAAAAATCTAAACCATTAGAAAGGTAGAGGAGGTTGCAAGAATCAAGAATATGTATGGGTTTGGGTGGTAAGTCCTCTTATCTTGAAAATTTTTGAATCTTTTCCTTCCTTCTTGGAGCTTCAATGGCGTCTTCTCTTCCTCATTTGGCAGCCAAGAAGACATGCAAATGAGGAGGAGGAAGAGGAGAATTTTTACTTTAATTGATTTCATGTGATAATGCTTGAATAGTTGAGATTTAATCTTGAAATCTCAACTTGATCTAACGGTTGATATTAAGCCACCACTTTAACATTTGTTTGAATCCTATTGGTTGGCATAAAGTAGTAATTAATGTGTGTAATGTAACATCCTATTGTTTGAATCCTATTGGTTGGCATAAAGTTGCTTCTTGAGAGAGGATTCTCTCTAGGGTTCTTTATTGAACTAATGACTTATCAAGGCTGGATCAACCTTGTGGAGTCTTCCAACACTTAGGGTCCTCGTTCTTCTATGCTCAAGGGTTCAAGTGGATCGTTAACCTTTGTTTCGTGTTCTTGGGGTGTGTATATTTTAGATTGGTTGTGTGTTCTTGGGATCTTTCCCTATTGGGTTCGCACCATCTTGGTACCAGAGCTTCAGTTCTAAACTCAGGTTTTATCTTTTCGTTTATTCAGTTCTATATATGGATGACCATTTGTTTTTTTCTTGTGTCTGGTCGTTTCTGTCTGTCTTCAAATTTTCTCCATTTGTTCGTTCACTTTTCTTTTTGTGTTTTTCAACATTCAATTGATCATTTTCATAGTTCAGAGTCTCATCTTTCTGGTCATTTTGGAATCATTTCAATCATAGTTCAATGTTGGCTGAATTTTTATGAAGAGATGGAGTTAGCTTTGATAAGAGCTAATGTTCAAGAAGATAGAGAGGCTACAATGGCTCATTTTCTGAATAGGCTAAACAAAGATATTGCTAACATAGTGGAGCTGCATCATTATGTGGAGTTAGAAGAAATGGTGCACATGGAAATTAAGGTGGAAAGGCAACTCAAGCGAAAGGGATCTTCAAAATTCCATTTTGGGTCAAGCTCTTCACAAAAGCAGAATTGGAGGAAAGGAGAAAGAGCTATCCCAAAGGAGACCATTAAAGGCAAAGAAGCTTCATTAAAGAGTAAAGGTAAATATGATTCCCAAACTTCTAGAAATAGAGATATAAAATGTTTCAAGTGTTTGGGTACAGGTCATATAGCTTCTCAATGCCCCACCCAGCAAGAGAGTCATGATTCTCAAAAATCAAGAAGTTGTGACTGAAAGTGAAGGTGATGATGATTCTATGCCTTCACTTGAAAATGCTAGTGATGATGGGGTTGAATATGCGGTGGAAGGAGAATGCCTTGTCGTTAGAAGAGCTTTGAATTGTCAGATTAAAGATGAGATAGATGAGCAAAGGGAAAATATTTTCCATACTCGCTGCCTTATTAATAACAAGGTATGTAGTGTGATCATCGATGGAGGGAGTGTTACAAATGTTGCAAGCACTACACTAGTTGAGAAATTGAATTTGCCAACCATTAGACACCCTAGGCCATACAAGCTGCAATGGTTGAATGAATGTGGGGAAATTAAAGTTGATAAACAAGTTCTGGTTTCTTTCTAAATTGGCAAATATTGTAATGAGATATTGTGTGATGTTGTTCCTATGCATGTTGGTCATCTACTTTTGGGAAGACCTTGGGGGTTTGAATGGAAAGTAAAGAAGGATGGGTTTACAAATAGATATTCTTTTGTGATGAACGACGGAACCATTACTCTTGTACCATTGACTCCACAACAAGTGTATGAGGATCAACTCAAGATAAAAAAGAAGGAGAGAAAGAGAAAAAAGAGATGAGTGTGAAAAAGAGGGAGAATGTGAAGGTTCAAAAAAGAAATTATGAAAAAAAGAAAAGAATAAAGAGAGAAAAGAAAAAAAGAAAAAGAGTTTTTATGCAAAGGAGAGTGAAGTGAGAAGTGCCTTTGGGGCAGAAACACAATTCCTTCTCCTTGTTTACAATGAAGCCTTTTTAAACACTAACATTAATTTAAAACCTCTTTTCCTAGTGCTATTGGTTCTTTATTGAGAAATTTGATGGTGTTTTCCCTGAAGAGATTCCACCAGGTTTACCACCTACTAGAGGAATTGAACATCAAATTGATTTCATTCCTGGAGCAACAATCCTAATAGGCCAGCCTATAGAAGCAACCTTGAAGAAACAAAGGAGCTTCAAAAGCAAGTGGAAGAGCTCATGGAGAAGGGGTATATAAGAGAGAGTTTAAGGCCTTGTGCAGTTCCAGTACTTTTAGTACCTAAGAAAGATGGAACTTGGAGGATGTGCATTTATTGCAGAGCTGTGAATAATATCACTGTAAGGTATCATCATCCCATTCCTAGATTAGATGATATGCTTGATAAATTGCATGGTTCTATTGTCTTTTCTAAGATTGATTTGACATAAGCTTGATAAACATGGTTTATATGAATGGTTAGTAATGCCTTTTGGGTTAACTAATGCACCTAGCACTTTCATGAGATTAATGAACCATGTCTTGCGTGCTTTCATTGGAAAATTTGTTGTGGTTTATTTTGATGATATTATGATTTATAGTAAGAATCTTGATGAACACTTGAATCATTTGCATTGTGTGCTTGATGTTTTAAGAAAGGAAAAGTTATTTGCAAATTTCAAGAAGTGTGATTTTTGCATGGATAAAATTGTTTTTCTTGGTTTTGTGGTGAGTGGTAAAGGAATAGAAGTTGATGAGGAAAAGATAAGAGCGCTATAAAAGAATGGTCAACACCTAAAAGCATAACAGAGGTGAGGAGTTTTCATGGCTTGGTTAGTTTTTATAGACGCTTTGTGAAAGATTTTAGCACACTTGTTGCGCACCACTAACTCAGATCATTAAAAATCTGTTGGGGTTAAATGGGAAAAAGAACAAGATGATGCTTTTATTACACTTAAAGATAAATTGTGTTCTACACTAATGTTAATATTTCCTGATTTTAATAAAACTTTTGAGATTGAATGTGATGCATCTGGAGTTGGGATAGGAGCTGTTTTGACGTAGGAAGGAAAACCAATTGCTTATTTTAGCGAAAAATTAAATGTAGTTTTGCAAGAGTTTTGTAAATCAAAATCAACACATGCATCAAGAGATTCGAGAGGGAATGATGAATCGTTTTCAGAATTTGATGCAATGGGTAAAAAGTTTGAACATGCATGTTCATTTTCCAAATCAAAATCAACACATGCTATTGATATGGATCAATAGCATTAATACTCAGAAGAGAATAATCCTCATAAGGGTGCTTCATGGCTTCATACATGTTAAAGTGGATCTTATTTTCTCCAACTTCCATTGATATGTATCAGCTAATTGGAGCACTACAATTTTCGGTTTCAAGTTTTTGACTCCCAAAGCTTCATAGACAGACTTAGGCATCACATTGATAGTAGTCTCTAGATCTAACAACGCCCCCTATGGTAGCTTTGCCTATAGTACAGGGGATGGTAAAAGATCCAGGGTCTTGACACTTAACTGGAATTTGGGGTTTAAAGAGGGCTGACACATTTGAGCTCACTTGGACCCTCTCATTTGGTCTAAATTTTCTCTTGTTAGTGCAAAGGTCCATAAGGTATTTGGCATATGTAGGAACTCTTTTCACTAGGTCAAATCGAAAACTTCTTTTTTATGCTTCTTTTCAGCAATTTTCTTACTCATTAAATAAGAATTGGGAAAAGGAAGTTCCTCAATATTTACCTCCTTACAACTTTGGTTGAGGTGGGTCCATGCTTGCCTCCTTTAATGTTTGCATGTGAGTGCTGAGTTCCTTGCTCAGAAGCTAAATTCCCTTCTTCCATGTGTGAGGAGGATCCTTCTCCTTTGAACAGCATCGCTCTCTCCTTAGCACTCTCACTACTCCTCCCCTTTGGTGGTTGGTTGTGGAAGGCTCTCTTACCCTCAATGCTCTCTTCTTCTTTCTCCTCTTTCTCTTCCCCACTGAATTGGACTTGTTTCCCACTTCTTAAATTGATAGCATTAAGACTTTTGGGATTAATAACAGTATTTGAAGGGATGGAGCCACTACTCCTTACTTGTTTCTCACTCAAGTTGTTAGAGAGTTGAGTGACAAGGAGTTTAAGTTTTCAGCCTTGGTCTCCCAATACTACATCCTCTTCTCAAAGAGGCATATCTAACATCATTCTTTGAGGAGTCTTTTCGAATCAGAGAGGCTAAGTTAATTGGTTGGCTGTTAGAAGCTTGCTCTTCTTTTTGAATTTCGTTCGTTGTTTAATCTTTTCTTGCGCTGTTTTTTCCAGTTGTCATCAAATTGTCTCCATCCATTCGTCCACTTTTCTTTCGTGTTTTTCAACTTCCAATAGGTCATTTTCATAGTTCAGAGTCTCATCTTTCTGTTTGTTTTGGAATCATTTCAATCCGAGATTTCTAGTTCTAGTTTTACCCGTTCTGAATTCAGCGTGTTTTCTGGAGTTTCTGGATTATGTTTTCTCGTTTTCAATCTTTCTGTCATTCTTAAACAATCTTGGTGTCATTCTTGACTGTCTTGAACAATCTTTTTGACATTCTTGATTATCTTAAACAATTTTTGGGGTCATTCTTGATTCTCTTGAACAATCTTGGTGTCATTCTGGATTTTCTTAAAAAAAAGGAACAATATGTATGGTGAAAAAGAACTTTTGGAGGATTTGTTAAAAGGACTTGAAAGGGTGACAGCTGAAGCAGATCAATGGATAGTTATAAACCCAAGTTAAAAAGAGACTTCTATCGAAAGTTGAAAGAATTGAAACAAGGCTCCATGAGTGTTGATGTTTATTTTCCAGAGGTGGAGTTAGCCATGATAAGAGCTTCCGTGAAGAAGACTCCGAAGACAATAGGTATCATTTTATACGTGGGCTTAATCTTGAATTAGCTAATTTTGCAAAGCTGTGGATCTTCTTGGATATCAAAGAGTTGGTTCCTCTGGTTGCTAAGCACGAGCGGAAGATCAAGAAAGAGAGAGTTTCAAAAGGCAGATCAAATTCGAAGGAGATCAAAACAGAAATTGTTGCTCTGATACCGAGCAGCCAATACATAGCAAGGCACTAAACATATTAAATAACAATGTATAACTAATGCATTAACAAACCCAATCAAGTCCATAACCTTGCTCTGATACCGCCAAATGTGACACTCCTTAATTTCCCCTATAAGCTTCGTATTAGATCACTAATGAACCACTTTAGGGCCTTAGATAACTCAAATTGACCAAAATAGTGAAATTTCAAATTTCAAAACGAGTTACTATTCATTTGGTTAATTTTCCAGATTTCTGGCCCAAATTTGAAAATTCATAAATAATTCTAGAGAAATTGGAATTGAGTGGTTCCAATTTCTATATGAAGCTTATAATCTTAAATACAGGGTAAAAATACTAACTGGTTCAAAATCTTGCCCAATTGATACAGTTTAATCCGTAAAGCGTACTATTCATTTGGTTCGAAAATTCCCAAAAGAAGAGAAAAAATGATTTTCAAACTTTCAACTTATACAATCACATATTCTTGATCCCAAACTAATTTTCATGTGTTGTTTGGCTTAACTATAGCTCTTCTACATCAAATAGGGAATTTTGGCAGCACATCCCCTTAGGTTTTGCAAATTCCAAAAATTACAAAACAACCAAACAATCACAAGCTATATACCAAATTAATCCTTACTGCACAAGGAGTGTTTTGCACATAATTATTAGCTCTAAATCCCTCTCTTTTTCACTCTTGATCTCAAGAACACAAATCTTCAATCTTGAAAAAGAGAGGCCTAACCAAGATTTCAAGCCCATAGAAAGGAAGAGGGAGTTGCAAGCTTCAAGAAAAGGTATATGGTTGGATGGTTTAGCCTTTTATCTTGAGTTTTCTTGGAACTTTTTCTTCCCTTGAGGTACGAAGATGGCATCTTGTGCTCTCAAAATTCCAGCTGCAATTCCACGGCCAAATGAGGAGGAAGATGAGGTAATTTTGTGTTTATTTATTCCCTTAGTAAATAATGAAGGGCTAAGATCTAATCTTGTTTTATGAAGTTAATCTAAAGGTTGCAATTTTACCACCTCTCCACCATTTGTTTAACTCTCATTGGTTGCCATAAAGGTGTCATAATTGAGGCTAAAAATCTGGTTGGATTTGGTTACGCTAACCAAACCAATCGCTATTCGGTTACTTTAACCGATTACAACTTTTATCGAAAATCATTACTTTATTCGGTAAATTTTTCTCTGCTTTTCTGGAGATATTTTCTTCCTCTTTTTAATCTCCATATTTTTCTCATTAATGTGGCGAAATTATTTTCTCAAAAATACCCTTGGAACTCGTCAAAAATCAAAAAGGTTATTCTACCTTGTGAAAACCCCTGAAAACGTGCTATCAGAGGGTAAAATATTTTTAGGGCATTAAAAATTACTATAATTTCTACTAACACTAGCCCTGTTCCTTTTCCCAAATTTCCCTCCAAATTGTCTAAAATTGATTTTTAAAGAAAATTACATTTATGGGGTTTTCGGGTCTTTTTTGCTCTGATATGGGAATTCGCCTTTATCGTATACCGGGAATAATTTTATAAAATACTATAAAATTCACTTTATTTTTCTATGATCTGAACTCATCTGATTGGGGTCTCCTGATACCTTAAATAATTATTTTCCGCTTTATGTCCTTCAAAATTTTATAGACAGAAATCTAAGTTGTAACTCGCAGTTTCAGGACCCACAACAGTGAGCAGTGAGTTCTGCTCTATCTATTGAGTATCTGTGAACTTTTTGGTCAACGGTTGACTTTTTGACTTTGACTTTGTCAAATGACCAAAATGCCCTTACACTTTCTCTTATTAACCAAATTACCCCTGCTTTTACTAATCTTTCAAAATTCCAAGATTGCCCTTGACTTTTATGCCCTTAATCTTTTTGTGTAATGACATTTGGATCCTTCCCAGAAGGTCTGACTAATCCAGGGTGAGCATGCTTAACTGCAAAGTTCTTATAAAATTTCACCCTCTAGGGCAGGTCTGACTTTGGGTTTTCCAGCCCATCGGCATCATCTTTTTCCGTACTTTCTATTTGTGCCTCTAACTCAATTTTGACTACTGGTTTCACCCTTTTTTATCACCCTTGGTCTTTATACTTAATGACATTTATGTCCTTGGCTTATATATTTAGAAATTCCAAAGCGACTAACTTACCCGTAGTCTTTCTAGTCCACTGGTTTCCTCTCTTCCTATTCTTTATTTCTCTAGGCTTTTTCTCATCTCATAGCTATCAGTTTGGCCTCTATTTCAATTTACAGAAAAGGGTGGATATCATAAGTGGGCTATCAGATGAACATTAGTTAGTCCTTTGGCCTATTTGAATTTGATAGGGTAATAACACCACCCATAGTCCGGTTTTGTGGTCTGTGGATTCTAGCCAATCCATATCACTTGACTCGTTGAATTGTACCGCCAGTTGCTTTTGTGGTTAAAGCACTCCCCCAACAATAAATAGTAAACATTGATAATTTAACGATTGTCTAATTTTTCTCTTGTATTGGAAGTTCATAAGTACTTTAGTACCATGTTGTTAAAAAAAATTGAAGTACTTTAGCACCTAAAAAGCATTTATAGTATTTGATGCATATTAGTAAAAAAAAATTTATAGATGGATTCTAGCCAATCCATATCACTTGACTCATTGAATTGTACCGCCAGTTGCTTTTGTGGTTAAAGCACTCCCCCAACAATAAATAGTAAACATTGATAATTTAACGATTGTCTAATTTTTCTCTTGTATTGGAAGTTCATAAGTACTTTAGTACCATGTTGTTAAAAAAAATTGAAGTACTTTAGCACCTAAAAAGCATTTATAGTATTTGATGCATATTAGTAAAAAAAAATTTATAGATGGATTCTAGCCAATCCATATCACTTGACTCATTGAATTGTACCGCCAGTTGCTTTTGTGGTTAAAGCACTCCCCCAACAATAAATAGTAAACATTGATAATTTAACGATTGTCTAATTTTTCTCTTGTATTGGAAGTTCATAAGTACTTTAGTACCATGTTGTTAAAAAAAATTGAAGTACTTTAGCACCTAAAAAGCATTTATAGTATTTGATGCATATTAGTAAAAAAAAATTTATAGATAGATTTGCACTTTTACTCTGAATAATTTCATAAAATGGGATTTAAACTTGTAAAATTAAAAAATTGTTTTAAAACTATACATAATTTTAAATTATATTAAATGATTTTAAGAGATTATAATTTAAATGAGATAAATTTCTTCTGAGAAACAAATGAATATAAGACTAGAAATAATTGGAAGGATATAAAGCAGATGTGAGGAATATAAAATAGAATATAAATGAAAAGCAAATTTCAACTTTGTTTAATATGCTTCCTTTTCACTTTTAGAATAGCTTGCAACCATATTGTGCTTAAAATCACAAGAAAATATTACATCCATCCAAGAAGAACAGATTTAAGTCTTTTTTGTTACCTTACTTGTACCATCATATTTTCATGCTTTAAGTCTTAACATGTGGAAGCAAAAAGGAGACATACTTAGATACCTGAAAGTACCAAATCAATTAAACTCTTACCAGCAACATGATTTAAGTCTTTTTTGTGTGACCATACTTATTGTTTTTCAAAAACAAAAATGTCAAAAATTTGTCTTTTTCATCTCTCTCTCAACCTCTCCCTGTCTCCACCTCCCTCCTTTCATCTCCTCTCCTTCTAAAAGAGAAACTGCCCGTTCCAACCAGCAAATGAAATAATATGCAGCATCCATTTAATACAAGTTCAAACGTTTCCCTTTGTTTATCAACCTTTGCTTGAGGAAAGATATTTATATTCCGGCTAAAGTATGCATTAGTTCTTTAAGTTTACATCAAATTTCAATTATATCCCTTAAATTTCAATCTGACCATATACTTCATCACCTTATCTCCTACTTTAAATTCTTTGCTCAGGATACCCTTTTCATGGATTTGCTTCACCCTTTCCTTGTGCAACCTAGAATTTTCATAGGCTTCCAATATGAGTTCCTCAATCTCTTGCAACTGCAATTGTCTCTCTTCTGCTGCAACATCCATATCCATATTACACATCTTGATTGCCTAATAGGCTTTATGTTCTATCACCAGTGGTAGGTGACAAGCGGAAGGTGACATGTCATTGGGTGTTTTGTATGCTGTTTGGTATGCCCAAAGTGCTTCTTCCAGCTCATGCTCCAATCTTTCCTATTTGGCTTCATAATTCTCTCCAGGATATGTTTGATATGTTCACCCCAAACTTGCCCAATAGATGTTCATAAAACTTTTACAAAAATGTGTCCCTTGATCACTGATTAATGCCCTTGGTACACCATACCTGCAGAAAATGTTAGCCTTTGAGAACTTAATAACAGTTTGAGCATCATTTTTCCTTGTTGGTATTGCCTTCTAGAAAGGACCTAAAGGTCATTAAATATAAAGAATAAGGGCAAAGATGGAATTTGAAAAAGGTAAGGGTGTTATGGTAAATAAGG
>JANTPZ010124592.1:0-14717 GCA_025593235.1 Vachellia pachyceras | reverse complement strand
TGGAAAAGAAAGTAATCGATCGAAAACGTCCCTTCGAGTTCAAATAAGAGGCTTAATTTTCTGTGTCTAGCTATCAGTAATATATATATATATATATATAGTTGAAGAGTTATCATATTGGAGCCTAGATAAACGAGTTTCTTTCTTGTTGTCGTATTAAAATGAGAATGTTGATGGTTTAATTTCTTCTATAAAATGAATGAATGAATGAATGAATGCATTACTTGACAGTGTAAGATATATATATAGTATTCAATTGCATCGTCTTGTTTTCTTGCATGTTCTTCATCTCTCTGACATTATGAATTATAAGCATATGTCGGCTGATCGAGAACAGTGGTTCTGCATGAAGAAAGAATATTCATGAATGGGTAATGGTTATCTGGGGGACGCTCATATATAACACTAAAACGAAACGCCTGCTGCAAGCTCCGCTAGCTCCTAACTTAGTTCAGGTGCTGAACCGCTGATAACAACAAAAGATACGAGCCTGAGTAATATGCGCAACATCATATTAATAAAAAACGATTACATGCAGTATTTTTTCTCAGTATTTCACTTCGTACAACAAGATGGGGATAATTAACCTCTCCCCCACCACCCAAAGAGAAAAGCATGAAGCCTTTAACGAGCTCTCACTGCAAAGTTAATGTCATTGGAGAAGAAATAGGCACCAATTGTTTCCATATAATATACTGCTGGAATATTTCTCAAAATGCTTTCCTATGTAAATTATTTTATATCTTTTTGTTGCGCTGGAAAATTTCACTGTAGTAGTATTATATATATTTTTCCTAGTCCGCAGATAAATGCTTCAACAGTCGAAATAAAAACGTTGTCAGTAAGGACGAGATGATCGTACTCAAGTGACCCTTTGCTTTATGTTTGAGCCATTTAAGCGAATAGATGAAGGGGGTGCTTTTGCAAGCTGCAGGCACGTGGAAAATTCTGTCGCTAGAACATATAAGATCAAATATGTATTGGAATGATAAAGTAATTATTTTTAATGTTATCAAGTGTCCTGAAGGGATAAAGCATTGAAGCCCCCCTTAAACGATTAGAGATATTACTGAACGCTCGGATTTTTTCCCCCTGTGATCAAAGTAGCGAAGGAATTTCTTCTGTTCTGTTTTCTTTATCTCCATGTGTTTCACTACTATATTAACTAAACGCAGTGACAGGTCTCTCTTACATGGTGCGGGTGACCTCCAGAACTATACACTGAATGAAAAAACACAAGTCCATTTATATGACATTATCTGAGATAGTATCTAATTAATAAGAGACCAATAATATAATGCAGCACATGATATGTTTAAATAGTTAAGAAACACCTAATATAACGGGCCCTCCTTCTGGGGTATCTTCCCCGGCTTGGCTTAGTACAACGTGGAGTGGAAAATTCGGTGGGTACTTGAGGTCCAAGCAGCTTTTCCTGTACGGTCAATATAAATGTGGGCTTTCATGCTATTAAGGGCCAGATTAAGCAGAAAGGAAAATTCTCCTTGTTGCCTTTATTAAATAAGCATATTTTCCTTTTCTCTTTTTCTCAGCTCTCAGTATTATTCCGGATTTGAGATCGATGCGAATCTTGATAAGACGCGAAAAGCCGCTACTTGTCATCGAACGATAGGCCCATCTTCCCTCTGAACCGACCCAGACAGATTCTCCCTAAAACAGTTTCCATGGTGAGAGAAAATAGCTAGAGTGAACATTGTCAAGTAATGTGGTGATATTCATATGAGATCGAGATGACGACCTGTTCGTTTTAGGCAAAATGCAAACAGTAAAGAGGTAACCCTAACATGGTCAACACCAAGGGCTCCACACACTGACTAATTGATGGATGTTTTGCTCATGAGCTACTCCTTACTCGGTAGCGGTCACTCTAGAAAAGCAGGAGGTATAAGGAAAGGGCAGTTTCGGAACCCAAAGATAACAGAGACACACGACTTTCACAATAACGTTTATTCTCTCTTATGAGATGTTATTCTACGTGGGGAAGCTCCGTTCTCACAGTCTCATATGCCAGAATAAACCGAGGCTGCTACTATAAATGGACCTTCTCTGAAGCTGAAGTAGCACAGAGCGGAAGATTAAGCAAAACAAGATGGACATAGTGACGAGGTTGATCGTGGACAAGCCAGTGGTGATATTTAGCAAGAGCAGTTGCTGCATGAGCTACACGGTGAAGGCTCTTATATGCAGCTTTGGAGCCAACCCCACAGTGATAGAGGTTGATAAATTGCCAAATGGCCAGCACCAGCAGGTCGAGTCCGCTCTCCTTGAGCTGGGTTGCAGCCCAAGCGTTCCGGCGGTGTTCATCGGACAACAATTCATTGGCGGCGCCGCTCAGGTTATCAGCCTCAACGTTCAAAACAAGCTTAACCAGCTGCTTTTAAAGGCTCGAGCCATTTTTGTGTAGGGCTAAGCCCCTCTCTTATCTTCTTATATATGCATGCCTCACGTGATGATATCCCCTCTCAATCTCATTGGCCTCAATTTTCTGATCATCACCCCTTTTCAGCGTCCCTTTTTTGCACCGTTAACACATCTCATGATGAGGAAACTTCTGTATCACATGTATATTCCTGCTATAATGCGACTATGCGAGCCTGAGCTTTCCTTTAGACTTTATATCATGCAAGGGTCCTGCTATTCGATCTATCTGCAATAAACCATTTGTTTAATTCCAGTGAAAGGAAACAGATCATAAAATATAAGGTAATGCAGAAGTTAAAATAATGGAACCTTAAATTAACCGCAACTGATAATCCAGCTGGTCTTCATGTACTTGACTAAATGAAATTTTGACGCAATTTTTTTCATTAGCGTTAATTTATACTTGAGTTGCTTTGAAATTAGACGTAATTTAAGCTTGAGTCAGAATGGTGGTTCTATCAGAGACAGACATGGTATGCATCAACCCAAGGTTCCTCTGGATAATAAATACTCCTGCGAGAGTCATTGTTCATGAAATTGTACAAGGTTCCTCATAATCAGTATTTTTAAGCGTGGTTTCAATCGAGCTCACCTTATTAATCCCAGTTGACTAGATATAAGCGTGTTTCTGAAATCAAGTCTCTCTCTCTCTGTGTGACCCCCCCCCCAACCCAAAAAAGAAAATAGTTAAAGACAGGAGTTCCTAAAAGCTTTTGGAAAGGGGAAAAATCAATTTGAAGATTTCAAGCATTTTAGCATCCAACAACAAAACACACCAAATCAACTTTAAGAAGCAAGGACTCAGTTTACGCGACCATGCACAAGTGTGATCCACATGCCCGCCCTGCTTTCAGAAATCTGAAGAACTCGATTCTGCATATAATAGCTACTCACCACGCCGTCCGCCAAACAGGTTAAGAACCAGCTTCGGCAATCAAACACTAGCATCCTCTACAATAATCCACGCCAAATCCTTCTCCGTACATACGCAACGATTTATCAAAAAATGAAATGCCCCTTACTTCATATATACATAATTATATATACACCTTAGCTTCCTTATCATCTTTCATTAAAACTATGCTACCCTAGGATATTATACAAGGCAAGAGACATCGTAAGTGACAAAAAACTGGAGTGGTGGAGGAATCATTTGGAAATCTCCACTAGGTGATGCCAAGAACTGACCTCGCACCTTCCTGTTTTATCCTTTTTCTCCACACGCATATGCCAAACGGTCATTACAGCCAATAATGCAATGGAGGGTAAGTCCCTTTTTAAGCTTTAGTTGGAGGGTCGATTATTGAACTTAAGAAGATAATTATTTATTATTATACTTCAAGCATAATTTCGTATTCATTCAGAAAACATTTTCCAAGAATATTCTGTTTAAAACCAAAGGCAGCTAGAGCATCGTGTCTCTGTTCCAATATCAATTCGCTAATAAGAAATTACACGGTTGGAAAGCAATGCTAACATGAATCAAATGTTCGTTTGTGCTGGGATGCCATAGTAGAATTAACAAAACCAGAATCTTCAGGATTTAGTCCTTTGTCCACAAATACAAATCAGGGAACGTGATTTCTCCAGTCATCAGTTATATGTTTCTCAGCAGTAGGCTAGTGAATAGCCATCCAAGACTGGACAATAAAATATAATGGGAATGTTTCAGTTCGCTCTCAAATAGAAGATAGGAGACTGGAGATGCAGACTGCAGAAGACCCAACCGGATCACGTACATCAACGAACAACACCAAAGCAAATTTGGTCATGACCTTTACCTACACAATTGAAATGCAACGGCTTTACTTACAATGCTTACCAATCTAAATAACAAACAGTCTCCCAGTAATATCAGATTTATCATCAATCGGTCATTTGCACAATCCATTAAAACAATTCAAGGGAAAAAGAAAAGGAAAGAAGCAGAATCAGAAATGAAATAGAGGATTTAAAAACAATACATATTACACTGATGGAACCAGAATTTCTTCATTTCTGAATATAGTCTTTCAGACCAATGTTTCTTTCCTCTAGGCTCGCATTTATTCTCCAATTTGCTACAGCTCTATGGACTGTAGCTTTAGCCTCACTAATCTCCTTAGCTGAAAATTTATGTTCTATTATTCCCAATGGTCCGGGCTTCAGCACGTTAATCACAGTCTCCATCTCTTGCTCAAATTGTCTGTGCGAAATAGAAGGAAATCTTGCATAAGGAGTGTCAGTGCCTGAAAATTTCATAAGATGCATATAATATTATAATTATAGTTTTCAAGTATAGTGCAGTTTACCGTCCTATTTTAACAAAACTACACCACTTTCTGCTATTACCTCCTAGAGCTGATATTAAAGGAAGGTCTCAACGCTGTTGGCCTTAATTTCAATGAGGCCACCATATGATATCAGAAGATAGAAAATGTACAATAAACTATGACGAGGCTCTTAAGGTTCTTGTCGACTGCATTATATGGCCATGAGTCTAAATTGCTTATAACAAAGTGATTCTCCTAATTCCGTAAAATGTAGTACTATATTGGCTCCTCAATTGCGAAAATTAAAATTGAAAGGATCCCAAAGGTGATGACGGAAAAGAAACCAGCGCACCTCATTAGCCCTGAAAAGGGCAAGGAACTTCGAAAACCTGCTAAGGATACCCGCATTTCCGTACACTTCTGTTCAAGCGAACACTGCAAAATTTAAGCCAAATTAATTGTGCCCAGGTCGGGCGGAGGAGTAAGCATCAACGCTATACGCCCAGAATAACAGGAAAGTAATCACGTACGAGTTACGACGTCGATTGGCTTGGGCGGAGAGAAGAAAAGGTTAAGGGTGTGTTTGGTTGGGACGAAAGGGAGGGAATGGGGGTTTAATGAGATCCTCCTTTGTTTGGTTTCAATGTTTTGGAGGGGAGGGGATGAAAAATAACATTCTCTCCCCCCTTCCCTTCCTCTCTTTTCATTCAATTTGGAGGGTTTTGGAGGGAACCAAAATTATTGAACTAAAATACCATTACCACATTTTGATTATTACAATCGATACCCTCCATTCTTTTCCCTTTTTTATATGATTCTCCTCATTCATTCGTCAGTCCGCCCAGGCATTAGTTTTGTTGGGTTGCTGGGTTTTCTGTTTCGGGGGTTTTCAATGTACATTTTTCTATGATTTGGTTTCAAGGTTTGCTGGGTTTTCTGCTTCATTTTTACGTTGAATCAATAATGGTATGAAGGTACAGAGACTTTGGCTTTAGCTGTAGTAGGCTGGAATTTAGCATGCGTGTTTTTGTGTGTTGCTTTCCATATGTTGGATTAATTTTCATGTGTGTTGTTTTTGTGTGGCTTTGGTTGTGTGTTGGATTAATTTTCATAAGTTAAAACTAATTTAAATAAATTGCATAAGTAAATAAATATAAATCAATAAATAAGGGTAAAATGGTAAATTGGTTATTAACTTCCCCCTTTCCCTCATAAACCAAATAAAAAATCATTAAAAATTCTTCCCCTTCCTTCCCCTCCAACCAAATCAAACAATGTAACTTTATACCCTTCCATCCCTTACTCTTACCTCCTATCCATCTCCTTCCATTCCCCTCCATCAAACCAAACATAGCGTTTGAGGATCGGTTAATTACATGCGACGTCGTATTGTTACGGAAAATTCAATTCCATCTTTTTCCAGGAAAAATTAAATTCGGAGAGTATAATGTAAAATGCAATCGACTCCACTGGGGATCGAACCCAGAATCTCTGGTTCCGTAGACCAGCGCCTTATCCATTGGGCCATGGAGTCCGTTGAGGGTGAAGTTAAGCTATAAACTAATTGAATTGTCAAATATTATGTTCTTTCGTTATCCCTCTCCCTAAATACATTAACCTACTCCAATCTAAATTAAATCTTTTTTTTTTTTCAAAGCAAACATTGACCTTTAAGCCTGTTAATCAGTTTGTAGACCTGTCCTCTCTTGGACGCCAGATCATCGGCGGCTTTGACCACCAAAGCTTGTCTCTGCAAAACATGTGTTTGAGAAATTAGTTGGGAGAAATGAATTTATAGATTTCGGGTATTTTACGAATTTTAAGATGATTTTATGGATTTCAAGATGATTTTTACAGATTTCAAGATAATTTTATACTGAAATGTGTGCACCGTCTAAAAAATAATGTTCCCAAATAAACACATTGAGGTTCAAAGCTCGAGATCAAGCACAGGCACAGGCTATATGGTAAATGATCATCATCGGCAACAACACGCTTTATTCTGGTCAAAAGTTTTGTGAATCGAGAAGAGAGGAGAGAAAGGTTTGAAAACAAAAAATAAAAAGGACACCCGTTGAGCTTGTTTGGATAGTCTATTGGGAGATCACATATTCTGAAGTAAATATGTGAGAGGAATTTTATTTCGATAAGGACATGAATGGCTTTTGGTGGAGGCAAACGGCCTCCCAAACAAGGCCAACAAGTGTTTGAGAGAGAGGGTGTGAGATGCACGGTGCGAATGTGCTTTACATGGAAATATATCTCTGGGACCTTAATAATTATTTAAATAATCTAAAATAAATTGATAATTAAAATTAATTAAAGGTAAATAAAATATAAAAATTTTGTATTTTTTAATACCATTAATTAGATGCCATTATTTTAATATAACTGATTTGAGATCAACTCATCAATTTCTCGTAAAAAAAGGTTAAGAGTTACATGCCTTTCAATTAAAAGGATGCAAACTTTCGTTATAAATACAAATACATTAAAATAATTTATTTTACTTATTTAATCTCTTTAAATTAATTATCTATTAAAAATTGAAGGAATAATCTATTAATATAAATTAGGTTGGACGATGGTAAGATAGTTGGAGTGTTTGGCAAAATTTCTGAATGTCCCAAAAGCACGTCCAACAATATTTTTCCGTAAAACAAAATAATCTCCTTCACATATTTATCTTGTAAATGGTTAAAACACTTTTCCACCCTTTTTCAAAATTGTAGTTACGCCGATGTCAACTGGCCCCAGCTGATTGGTTATTACCCGGCACCTATCGGATGCAAACTCCTGATAAAGATGCCATGAGCTAACTAGATTATTGTCGCCCCCTTATCGCCAAAGGCCAAACGCAGCTCTTATCGCATCCAGACTCCCTCCTGCCACTTTATACAAATTTCATTGCTTTCTTAGCGCGCTCCGTCTGCCAGAGTTCTGAGCATGAGTAGCTTAATGGCGAGCTTTCCTGCTCGAATAACTTCCCCAAGCCGCCACTCAGGCTTTCGAAGACTGTCTCCCCTTCAACGATGCATTACAAGATGCATCACCCTTCTACCCAGCACCAGACGCAGAGCTCCAAGAATCGTGTGCATGGCGGTACGCAACTAACGCCCAAGGAAAAAGAGCAAAATAGACCTTTTTTTACGGGAAACTTTGGGGGACAAAATTGCTGTCTCTCTATTTTTTCGGGTCTTTTCCTCAAATGATTAACGAAATCGACGTTTCATTTGCTTACCCGTTGTAGGAACCTTATTTGATAACGAAGCTGGAATCTGCTGAGAAGACATGGAAAGAACTATCGGTATGCGATTTTTTTTTTTGCTCTGTGTGCTCCTATTAATTGTTAACAATTTTCGATTAAAAGTTCCAGTTGTAACTATTTTAGGCCTCAAGCCATCGACCCGTCAATATACTTTGTTATATGCTCTCATCAAAACTTATGCCTGTTTTGTAACTTGTTAAGAGTAACCGCGTTATTCCGCTGTGCCCTCTTGTCTACTTCTGTAGTTGTTGAACATTAGTGAAAGTAGAAATGGAAGAAGTGAAAGTAGAAATGGAAGAAGAAATGCAATGTATTATCATAAACCATTTTTGTTTACAACACTAATTTACCCTTTCTTTCGAGGGGATGAACTAACCCCATGTTTGGGGACTCTTGAAATGGAAGATCCAAGTTATCCTCCCCTTCTCTATGCATTGGTGGGGATTCTTCATCTTCTTACTCTTTGGTGATGATTATATCACACACTCAAAACATTACATTATGACCCTTTATATAAATTTTTGGATCATTAACTGAGTGATTAATACTAACCACTTTAACTAACTCATACTTCCAACACCCCTGCTCAAGTTAACACCCCTTGATTTTAGGTGCTCAACTTGCCAATACAAAAATTACAAGGGAGTGAAGTAAGTTAAACTATACAATTTTGATTCACACAACAATACAAACATTTTTTCATAATCTTCTTCTCAATAATGAACAGTTTCCTCTGCCTCTCCAAGTTAGTCTCAGTTTGCATGGAAATTGGATCTATGATCTCAACTCCTGATAAATTTTCCGTGAGAACCTCATTGCATTCATTTGCACAGAACTTATCGGTTTCTTCTGCAATTGGCCTAGCAGCTTCCACATTACCAGCAGACGATCCATGTTCGAAAGCAATCCAATAGTTTTAATCTTAATCCAACCGTCAAAACCATATAATTTGTCGCACAACTTTAAACAACGATCCATAGTTGCAGAGTCTGACAAAAAAAAAAAGAATGCCAAGTGATTCTCCATATTCTGTAAGCTTCTTAGAAACTTCAAAGTTATCGAAATTCGGCAAACTAATCTTCCTCAGCACATTGCTTTCTTTCAATTTTTATCACATGAATTCCAACATTGCTGCTTTGAGAAGGGTAAATTCTGAACACCTCGTAGTCATTGATAGAGGCATTATAAACAAATCCTAGGAGGCAATATGGTGGGACCTTATGAGGTAGCAGAGCATTAGAATTCTCAATAATTCATCTGATTTGCATCGTTGCTGGATTCCAAAGAAAAAAGCAAGAATGCGAGTCATGAGAATAATGAGAAACGCATATCAGACCATTGCAAGAACCCACTATCTTGAAACCCATATCAGAATCTGTAACTCTAGGGCCATGAAATTCTTGAATCTTTTTACTTGAAATATCAAACAAGAACAACTCCAAACCACTACTTTTCTGGTCCCACTAAAAGCGTTGAATATAGAGAAAAGGGTTCTTGTTGGAATGGTAATTGATGTGTTGAATGTAGAGAAAATGGTTCTTGTTGGAATGGTAATTGCCATCGCGCCGGAGTGCACAATGTTGATTTTGTTGATCACCATTGTTGCTGTAAAGGTTTTTCAGCAAAGGAGTCTTTGCGCAGATCTTTTGGTTTCAGGCCACTAATTTCCCCCCAGATCAAGAATGGTGTATGTATCTTCTTTGGACAAAACCTGCATTCCACCCTTTACAAGAGACGCATGATTAGCTGATCTCGGTGCCATTCCAGGCATGTAAGTAAGCTCATAGCTGAATTATTTACTAGTTGCTGTCAATGCCGTTGCCAGAGATGCCATCTGTTCTAATCTCCTTGAAAGATCCTCACTTGGGCAGAATGGCAGCAGCTTTCGTTTCTTTTTCGACACCAGTAGGCTTGTAGCGCGCTTCCGTTTCTTTTGGGTATCTTGATCGGATGTTTGAGTAGCTTGCGGCAATCGTTGAATGCGAAAGAAATCAATAATTTTAGTCTGGACTAGAGAAAAAGCTAGGAAAAGTCTCGAATTCAATTTCTTGGTTTAACCAGAGTCTTGCAGGAGGTTGGAACAGTGTATGTGGCCAAGGTGCACTCCGACGGACTTCAAGATTGGGCCATACGCGGTGGAAAATCAAGAACACATTGGGTCCGTTTGGTAAAGCGGTGGAGAAGTACTTTTACCATCTACGAGGTAAATGTGTGAAAAAGATTATCTCGTTTTGCGGAAAAACACTGTTGAACGTGCTTTTGGGGTTTTGAGAAGCTTTCCCAAACACCCCAATTGAGTTTCACCATTTCTCACCCAAGAAAACAGCCTGCTCTTGATACCATGTTGAGCATTAGAGAAAGTAGAAATGGAAGAAGAAATGCAATGTATTATCATAAACCTTTTTGGTTTACAACACTAATCTACCCTTTCTTTTGAGGGTGATGAACTAATCCTATTTTTGGGGACTCTTGAAGTGGGAGATCCAAGTTATCCTCCCCTTCTCTATGCATTGGTGGGGATTCTTCATCATCTCACTCTTTTACACACTCAAATCATTACATTATGACCATTTATATAGACTTTCGGGTCATTAACTAATTAAGTGATTAGTACTAACCACTTTAACTAACTTATACTTTCAACAGTAGTACATTATCCGAAGGAGTTTCTGGATCCACTATTACAATTCCTTCCTATCTCGTGTTTATTCCTATATCGTGCATTTGAAACCCATGATTACGTGGACAATAGTAAGCTAACAATACTTGCAGGTCAAGCTTGCTGATCCGGACATTGTATCTAATCCAAGTGAATACCAAAAATTAGCACAGTCGATGGCTGAACTTGATGAGGTACTGAAGTTATTTACTCCTTTTTATGCCTTTATCTAGATAAACGTTTTTGGTGACATCGCATTGGTATCATCTTGAATGTACTAGGTCGTTGCAACTTACAAGAGATTTAAGGAATGTGAGAAGCTGCTAGAAGAGACCAAAGGTCCGCTCTCAGTTTTTAATCTTTCACTGGTTCCTCAGATAATGAATGGTTGTTCGAAAATCATTTAGTCTGACTCTTCTTAATCACCTCGTCAGCTTTAGCTAAGGATGATGACAACGATGGGGATATGGCAGAAATGATAGGTTATGAAATTCAGAGTCTTTCCAGTCAACTGGCAGAGCTTGAGGAGAAGCTTAAGGTCTGTACTTCGCATCACAGATTTCAGTTGTATAACATATTTTGTCATCGCTTATGTTTTCAATCTGTGTCTCCCTACCAGATAAAGAGCAATTTTAGCTCATTCACGGTCTTCTTTGTTTTTCTTTCTTTTAGCATTTATTGTATCGATCAAATGTTCTGTTTTCACTTGATATGTTGTCTTCTATTTGCTCATTATCCTCGCCTGATATCAATGAATGAATCAATCAGGTAGTTGTTATCAATTAAAGATTCCTCAGATAAGCGCTAATTTCAAAACCAAGCAGTGTATTCAAATATCAGTGCCCTCATCATTTTCATCTTATTTATTCTCTTATTGTTGTTATCTGTCTAGGGAGTCTTTCTTCCTTCATGTTCACATTTCTCTCTAATTTGAACTGATGAATATAGTATTACACTACTGTAGATGCTACTGCTTCCCAGTGATCCTTTGGATGCAAGAAACATTATGCTTGAAGGTAAATTATCTCTTTATTTACATTATTTTGTTGGAACTAGTATTTCACTTTCAGGCCTAATGGAATGTATCGTGATGGGAACTTTTGTTTCAAACAACAGAATATATAGTTGACAAAAGAGGGGAATTAATAGAGCTTGTGTAGAGTAGGCCTACGTGGACAACTGAACTGAATGGTTTGAAATTGATTGCTGCTGCTGCTGCTACTTTTGAGTTTTCTAATCAGAGCAGTTGGCGCTCATTGGTTTATCCTCTACTTGTGAATGATATGAATTACGGTCTTTACTGCATTTTTATATTTTATATCTCCCTGAATCGGAATTCCAAACTCTCTGGTTAATTATCTCTGTATGGGGTCATTTAACATTCTGCTACTATTGTTTCACTCCTTTAAAATATCAGTGATGTTGTGTTGCCTGTCTTCTAATAATTTAATGGAGTTACTTTCTATTATTGTCTCTCAGATTTTGCTCCATGTCAATATGTTGTTTATGCTTATATTTCATTCAAATTTTCCAACACTAAGGGTAATTACCATTCACTTTTGCAGTACGAGCAGGAACCGGTGGTGATGAGGCTGGAATATGGGCTGGTGATCTTGTAGGTACACATTGCAATTGTCCTTTCTAATCCCTGGGTACTAAAAGGGACCTATCTATTTCACTGTCAAGTACATTGAGGAAAATGAACAAAGGCGGATAGTTTAGACACGTTTTCCTAGTCAATTGGATGAATCGTGAATTGCTTAGTTGGCTTTAAACTTTTTCCTACCTTTCCATACAGTCCTTTTTTTTATGCCCAAGGATTACACTTTTAGTGAATGAACCATTCTTGCGAAATTCATATCTAAGAACATGGTTATTGGTGTCTGATTAGGTCCGAATGTATCAAAAATATTGTGAGCGGAACTCATGGAAGTTTTCTCTTGTCTCAAGCTCTGAGGTATTCGTCCGTCAGACTCCTTAAAAATTGATATCAAATAGCTTTTGTAGTAGGCATAATTTCTTCATCTTTCAGGCTGAAAAAGGAGGATTCAAAACATATGTGATGGAAATCAAAGGTAAACGTGTCTACAGTAAATTAAAATACGAGTCAGGCGTCCACCGAGTTCAACGTGTTCCTCAAACAGAAGCACAGGGTCGTGTACATACATCTACTGCAACAGTAGCTATAATGCCAGAGGTAGAGTTTGCACTGTGCAAGCCTCTTTAGCATCCAACCCTGCAAGAGTTATTTTAAGTCTCTGCAGTCCGGTAATACATAATTTAATATTTGATTTGAAGATTCTTGAGCTTTTGTATGGGGATCTATCATAATCGTCAGTGACAGAGATAGGATTCATAACTGATAGTTTTATTAAAAGGAAATCTATTGGAAGAATTTAAGTAAGAATCTTACTCTTGAAGCTGTAATATTCAGGAGAATCTCCTTTAGTTGAAGAAGTAGAAAATACCTTCTAGCTACTGTAAACAGGCTTACAGGATCTATTTATATAGCTACGAAGTAACAATATAACGTTAAATAATGAATATATGAAACATCCTTAGAACATCCACAGTGGAGCGAGTGACTTAGTTCCTCATCCTCTCCATGATCTCTACCTCCCTTATCCGTTTCTGCTGTGACAGCTCCAGACCACTAAACTGATCATGATCCTTTTCTTTCACTCTTCTGTGGGCGCTACAACTTGTGCAGGTGATTAGGGGCCTCCTATCTATCAGTGAGTAGCATAAATCTAGTTCTTTAGTAAGCAGATATGAATTTAGAGGTTTCTCAGTTAATTAGTCTAGTCTTTAAGAAGGATTTCATTTTATGACCTGGAGATTTATGTTATATCTTAACTTATTTTCACTTTCTTTGTCCTTTTTAAAGCAAACATATCTCCTTCCTCTATTTGAGGGCTGATACAATTAAATGTGTTGTGAAGAGTTTCATTTAATAGTTATAGCGATCAGCTAGTACACTTGGTATGTGTCTTCATTCAAGATACAGTGATGTGGCTTTTCTGTTTATTCTTTTATGAACATCTAAATTTTTACATCCGCTAAATTTTTATCTAGGTTGATGAAGTAGAAGTGTTAATTGACCCAAAAGATATTGAACTTACAACTGCACGTTCTGGGGGTGCTGGAGGTACAGATTTATGAACATGGCACTATTTCTGTCATGTAATTGAATCTTCCATTTTTAATAACTGGAGTCAACTCCATTATCATTTACCAAGCGAAGATACCTTGCAGGGCAAAATGTTAATAAGGTGGAGACGGCTGTAGATCTTTTCCATAAACCTACAGGAATACGGATCTTTTGTACTGAGGAAAGAACTCAACTTCAGAACAGGAATCGGGCTTTTCAGTTGCTCCGAGCAAAACTGTAAGCACAAAATTCACCAATTTTTCCTTTCAACTTCACAGGCTTTGGCTTTATTACTGGATGGATTCTACCTATTCCTACTATTCTGCCAACTTTTCATCCTCTACCACTGCTATAAATGTTTGTGAGACAAATCTTCTCAAACATGAGTTCTTGTTATTATACATAGGAACTAAAAGGTACTAAGATCATGAAGACAAAATCACCCAAATCATCTAAGAAACTCACATAATTTCTTAAGTAAGCTCTTTAATTTAATCCTTTACTTTGGCGTGTTGCATCCAAAATCATGATGGTCTTGATTACAGATATGAGATGAAGGTTAGGGAGCAGCAAGAGTCGATAAGAAATGAAAGGAAATCCCAGGTGTGTTATTAGTTCCTATGGGTGTTTAATGTACTACTTTGGTCAATATAAATCGCTTTTATTTTTTTTTAAACCTATGCAATTTACATCATTGTAATAGATTATTCTTTTCTATATTTCAATTTACAGGTTGGTACGGGTGCCCGTGCTGAAAAAATTCGGACTTATAATTATAAGGTATTCTTTGTTGCTGTCCCCATTATCTATTCACATTTCACACATTGCTAATTTGTAGGGTGAAATATACAACATTTGAGCAAAATTGCAACCTCATTCATCCATATAAGTTGTTGAGATTCAGTGACCTAGAGAGTCAAGTGGTTTGTCGTAGAACAGCAGTTT
>JANTPZ010124583.1:0-11416 GCA_025593235.1 Vachellia pachyceras | reverse complement strand
GCGAACACATTCTCACTGACGGAGCCTCTATTACCAGACCTCCAGCTTTCAACAGTCAAAAATTTTCTTTTTGGAAAATCAAGTTTCAAAACTTCATTTTAGCAACTGACATTATCTATGGGATGTATTTGTACAGGGAAACTATGTGCCCATGAAAGTAGAAGATGGATTAACTCCTAAAACTCGACCTAAATTTGACAGTGAAGATCTTCGAAGAGTTCATCTCAACAGAAAGGCAGTACTAATGCTACAGGCAGCTCTAAATGAAGATGATTTCTTCAAAGTCTGCACTCTCCCCTCTGCAAAAGACATGTGGGATGCTCTAGAGATAGCTTACGAAGGCACTGAGGCCATAAAAGAAAGTAGAGTTAACATGCACACCATTGAGTATGATTTGCTCCGAATGAGAGAAGAAGAAACTATTGCAGAATTTCAAAATTCAAATAGTTCGAGATAAAGAAGGGCCCATTTTTTTCAACAAGATTAGTGTTTAAGGAATTAAAGATTTAACTCTGTAAGATTTGAATGGAAACATCCACTGTGACTCAGTTTTTAATTAGGATTCCTTAAAACGTGTTGTTTTTCTAAAATTCAAATATTTCAACATAAAAAAGGTCCCATATTTTTTAACAAGATTAGTGTATATGGAATTAAAAATTTCACTCCCTAAGATTATAATGGACACATCCGCTGTGACTCAGTTTTTAATTGTGATTCATCAAATTATGTTGTTTTGTTTCAAAATTCAAATATTTCTACATAAAAAAGGGCCCATATTTTTTCAACAATATTATTGTTTAAGGAATTAAACATTTAACTCTATAAGATGTGAATGGCAACATCCATTGTAACTCAGTTTTTAATTAGGATTCCTTAAATCGTGTTTTTTTTCAAAATTCAAATATTTCAACATAAAAAAGGGCCCATAATTTTTCAACAAGATTAGTGTATATGGAATTAAAGATTTAACTCTGTAAGATTTGAATCGAAACATCCACAATGGCTCAGTTTTTAATTATGATTCCTGAAACCGTGTTCTTTTTCAAATTCAAACATTTCAAGATAAAGAAGGGCCCACATTTTTTCAACAAGATTGGTGTTTAAGGAACTAAACATTTAACTCTCTAAGAATTGAATGGAAACTTCCACTGTGACTCAGTTTTTAATTAGAATTCCTTAAAACGTGTTATTTTTTTCAAAATTCAAATATTTCTACATAAAAAAGGGCCTATATTTTTTAACAAGATTAGTGTATATGGAATTAATCATTTTAGTCTCTAAGATTAGAATGGACACATCCAATGTGACTCGATTTTTAATTATGATTCATCAAATCATGTTGCTTTTTTCAAAATTCAAATATTTCTACATAAAAAAGGGTCCTTATTTTTTCAACAAGATCGTGTTTAAGAAATTAAACATTTAGCTCTCTAAGATTTGAATGGACAAATCCACTGTTACTTAGTTTTTAATTAGGATTCCTAAAATCGTGTTTTTTTTCAAAATTCAAAATTTCAACATAAAAAAGTGGCCCTATTTTTTCAACAATATTAGTGTTTAACGAATTAATGATTTAACTCTCCAAGATTTGAATGGAAACATCGACTGTGACTCAGTTTTTAATTAGGATTCCTTAAATCTGTTATTTTTTTTAATTCAAATATTTCAACATAAAAAAGGGCCCGTATTTTTTCAACAATATTAGTTTTTAAGGAATTAAACATTTAACTCACTAATATTTGAATGGAAACATTTTTGTGACTCAGTTTTTAGTTAGCATTCCTTAAACCGTGTGGTATTTTTCAAAATTCAAATATTTCCAGATAAAGAAGGGCCCATATTTTTTCAACAAGATTAGTGTTTAAGGAATTAAACATTTAACTCTCTAAGATTTGAAGGAAACATTCACTGTGACTCAGTTTTTAATTAGGTTTCCTTAAAACGTATTGTTTTTTTTAAAATTCAAATTTTTCAACATATAAAAGGGCCTATATTTTTCAACAAGATTAGTGTTTAAGGAATTAAACAATTAACTCCTTAAGTTTTGAATGGAAACATCCACTGTGTCTCAGTTTTTAATTAGGATTCCTTAAAGTGTGTTGTTTTTTCAAAATTCAAACATTTCAACCTAAAAAAGGGCCAGTATTTTTTCCACTGTGTCTCAGTTTCACTCTCTAAGATTATAGTAGACACATCCACTGTGACTCAGTTTTTAATTGTGATTCATCAAATCATGTTGCTTTTTTTCAAAATTCAAATATTTCTACTTAAAAAAGGGGCCATATTTTTTCAACAAGATTCGTGTTTAAGGTATTAAACATTTAACTCTCTAAGATTTGAATGGACACAACCACTGTTACTCAATTTTTAATTAGGATTCCTAAAATCGTATTTTTTTTTCAAAATTCAAAATTTCAACATAAAAAGGGCCCATATTTTTTCAACAATATTAGTGTTTATGGAATTAAAGATTTAACTCTCCAAGATTCGAATGGAAACATCTACTGTGACTCAGTTTTTAATTAGGATTCCTTAAATCGTGTTGTTTTTTTTAAATTACAAATATTTCAGCATAAAAAAGGGCCCGCATTTTTTCAACAAAATTAGTTTTTAAGGAATTAAACATTTAACTCTCTAATATTTGAATGGAAACATTTATGTGACTCAGTTTTTAATTAGGATTCGTTAAAACGTGTTGTTTTTTCAAAATTCAAATATTTCAACATAAAAAAGGGCCCATATTTTTTCAACAAGATTAGTGTTTAAGGAATTAGACATTTAACTCTCTAAGATTTGAATGGAAACATCCACTGTGACTCAGCATTTAATTAGGTTTCTTTAAAACATGTTGTTTTTTTTCAAAATTCAAATACTTCAACATATAAAAGGGCCGATATTTTCAACAAGATTAGTGTTTACAGAATTAAACAATTAACTCCTTAAGTTTTGAATGGAAACATCTACTGTGACACAGTTTTTAATTAGGATTCCTTAAAACGTGTTGTTTTTTCAAAATTCAAACATTTCAACACAAAAAAGGGACCATATTTTTTCAACAATATTAGTGTTTAAGGAATTAAACATTTAACTCTATAAGATTTGAATGGAAACATCAACTGTGACTCAGTATTTAATTAGGTTTCCTTAAAACGTGTTGTTTTTTATTCAAAATTCAAATAATTCAACATAAAAAAGGTCCTATATTTTTCAACAAGATTAGTGTTTAAGGAATTAAACATTTAACTCTTTAAGATTTGAATGGAAACATCCACTGTGGCTCAGTCTTTAATTAGGATTCATTAAAACATGTTTTTTTCAAAATTCAAATATTTCAACACAAAAAAAGGGCCTATATTTTTCAACAATATTATGATTAAGGAATTAAACATTTAACTCTCTAAGATGTGAATGGGAACATCCTTTGTAACTCATTTTTCTATTAGAATTCCTTAAATCGTATTTTTTTTCAAAATTCAAATATTTCAACATAAGAAATGGCCCATTTTTTTCAACAAGATTAGTGTTTAAGGAATTAAACATTTAACTCTCTAAGATTTGAATGGACACATCCACTGTTACTCAGTTTTTAATTAGGATTCCTAAAACGTGTTTTTTTTTCAAAATTCAAAATTTCAACATAAAAAAGGGCCCATATTTTTTCAACAATATTAGTGTTTAAGGAATTAAAGATTTAACTCTCCAAGATTTGAATGGAAACATCAACTGTGACTCAGTTTTTAATTAGGATTCCTTAAATCATGTTGTTTTTTTTAAATTCAAATATTTCAACATAAAAAAGGGCCCTTATTTTTTCAACAAGATTAGTTTTTAAGGAATTAAACATTTAACTCTCTAATATTTGAAAGGAAACATTTATGTGACTCAGTTTTGAATTAGGATTCCTTAAAACGTGTTGTTTTTTTCAAAATTCAAACATTTCAACATAAAAAAACGCCAGTATTTTTTCAACAATATTATTGTTTAAGGAATTAAACATTTAACTCTGTAAGATGTGAATGGGAACATCTTTTGTAACTCATTTTTCTATTAGGATTCCTTAAATCGTGTTTTTTTTCAAAATACAAATATTTCAACATAAAAAAGGGCCCATATTTTTTCAACAAGACTAGTGTTTAAGGAATTAAACATTTAACTCTCAAAGATTTTTTATGGACACATCCACTATGACTCAGTTTTTAATAAGGATTCCTTAAAACGTGTTGTTTTTTTTTCAAAATTTACATTTTTCAACATAAAAAGGGGCCATATTTTTTTAACAAGATTAGTGTTTAATGATTAAACATTTAACTCTCTAAGATTTGAATGGCCACATCCACTGTTACTCAGTTTTTAATTAGGATTCCTTAAAACGTGTTGTTTTTTCAAAATTCAAATATTTCAACATAAACAAGGGCCCATATTTTTTCAACAATATTATTGTTTATGGAATTAAATATTTAACTCTCTAAGATGTGAATGGGAACATCCATTGTAACTCAATTTTTAATTATGATTCCTTAAATCGTGTTTTTTTCAAAATTCAAATATTTCAGCATAAAAAAGGGCATGTATTTTTTTCAAAAAGATTATCTTTTAAGGAATTAAACCTTTAACTCTCTAAGATTTGAATGGAAATATTTATGTGACTCAGTTTTTAATTAGGATTCCTTAAACCGTGTTGTTTTTTCAAAATTCATATATTTCAAGATAAAGAAGGGCCCATTTTTTTAACAACACTAGTGTTTAAGGAATTAAAGATTTAACTCTGTAAGATTTGAATGGAAACGTCCACTGTGACTCAGTTTTTAATTAGGATTCCTTAAAACATATTTTTTTAAAATTCAAATATTTCAACATAAAAGAGGCCCATATTTTTTCAACAATATTATTGTTTAAGGAATTAAACATTTAATACTCTAAGATGTGAATGGGAACATCTATTGTTACTCAGTTTTTAATTAGGATTCCTTAAATCGTGTTTTATTTCAAAATTCAAATATTTAAACATAAAAAAGGGCCCATATTTTTTCAACAAGATTAGTGAATATGGAATTAAAGATTTAACTCCGTAAGATTTGAATCGAAACATCCACTGTGGCTCAGTTTTTAATTAGGATTCCTGAAACCGTGTTTTTTTTTCAAATTCAAATATTTCAAGATAAAGAAGGGGCCATATTTTTTCAACAAGATTGGTGTTTAAGGAATTAAACATTTAACTCTCTAAGATTTGAATGGAAACATCCACTGTGACTTAGTTTTTAATTAGGATTCCTTAAAACGTGTTATTTTTTAAGAATTTAAATATTTCAACATAAAAAAGGGCCCATATTTTTTAACAAGATTAGTGTATATGGAATTAAACGTTTCACTCTCTAAGATTAGAATGGACACATCCACTGTGACTCAGTTTTTAATTATGATTCATCAAATCATGTTGCTTTTTTTCAAAATTCAAATATTTCTACATAAAAAAGGGGCCATATTTTTTCAACAAGATTCGTGTTTAAGGTATTAAACATTTAACTCTCTAAGATTTGAATGGACACATCCACTGTTACTCAGTTTTTAATTAGGATTCCTAAAATCGTATTTTTTTTTCAAAATTCAAAATTTCAACATAAAAAAGGGCCCATATTTTTTTAACAATATTAGTGTTTTTGGAATTAAAGATTTAACTCTCCAAGATTTGAATGGAAACATCTACTGTGACTCAGTTCTTAATTAGGATTCCTTAAATCATGTTTTTTTTTAATTCAAATTTTTCAGCATAAAAAAGGTCTCATATTTTTTCAACAAGATTAGTTTTTAAGGAATTAAACATTTAACTCTCTAATATTTGAATGGAAACATTTATGTGACTCAGTTTTTAATTAGGATTCCTTAAAACATGTTGTTTTTTCAACATTCAAACATTTCAACATAAAAAAGGGCCCATATTTTTTCAACAAGATTAGTGTTTAAGGAATTAGACATTTAACTCTCTAAGATTTGAATGGAAACATCCACTGTGACTCAGTATTTACTTAGGTTTCCTTAAAACGTGTTGTTTTTTTAAAATTCAAATATTTCAACATATAAAAGGGCTGATATTTTTCAACAAGATTAGTGTTTAAGGAATTAAACAATTAACTCCTTAAGTTTTGAATGAAAACATCCACTGTGACTCAGTTTTTAATTAGGATTCCTTAAAACGTGTTGTTTTTTCAAAATTCAAACATTTCAACATAAAAAAGGGCCCATATTTTTTCAACAAGATTAGTGTTTAAGGAATTAAACATTTAACTCTATAAGATTTGAATGGAAACATCAACTGTGACTCAGTTTTTAATTAGGATTCCTTAAAACGTGTTGTTTTTTTTCAAAATTCAAATATTTCAACACAAAAAGGGCCTATATTTTTTCAACAATTTTATTGTTTAAGGAATTAAACATTTAACTCTCTAAGATGTGAATGGGAACATCCTTTGTAACTCATTTTTCTATTAGAATTCCTTAAATCGTGTTTTTTTCAAAATTCAAATATTTCGACATAAAAAAGGGCCCATATTTTTTCAAGAAGATTAGTGTTTAAGGAATTAAACATTTAACTCTCGAAGATTTGAATGGATACATCCACTGTTACTCAGTTTTTAATTAGGATTCCTTAAAACGTGTTTTTTTTTCAAAATTCAAATATTTCAGCATAAACAAGGGCCCATATTTTTTCAACAATATTAGTATTTATGGAATTAAACATTTAACTCTTTAAGATTTGAATGGAAACATCCACTGTGGCTCAGTTTTTAATTAGGATTCCTTAAAACGTGTTTTTTTTTTAAAAATTCAAATATTTCAACATAAAAGAGGGCCTATATTTTTTCAACAATATTATTGTTTAAGGAATTAAACATTTAACTCTGTAAGATGTGAATGGGAACATCCTTTGTAACTCATTTTTCTATTAGGATTCCTTAAATCGTGTTTTTTTTCAAAATTCAAATATTTCAACATAAAAAAGGGCCCATATTTTTTCAACAAGATTAGTGTTTAAGGAATTAAACATTTAACTCTCTAAGATTTTTTATGGACACATCCACTGTGACTTAGTTTTTAATAAAGATTCCTTATATCGTGTTGTTTTTTTTCAAAATTCAAATTTTTCAACATAAAAAAGGGGCTATTTTTAAACTTCTGAAGCTCACTTGAAGTGGTGCAATCGAGTTGTGATGAAAATATTGTGAACACTCGAGTATTGGTTTGCAACACTCGAGTATCAAGCTGACTTTTCAAACGTTGGGCAATACTTGAAGCTCAACACTCGAGTATTAGGTGAAAGTGTTGACAACACTCGAGTATTGATTTTTGAATACTCGAGTATCGAGCCCCATTTTCTCAAAAACTCAACATTTCCATCTAAATACTCGAGTAATGGTAGAAAAGTGATAACACTCGAGTATTATGATTTTAACACTCGAGTATTGTGAGATTTCAAATGATTTCACTTCAAATTTTCTTCTGAACACTCGAGTATCAATTGAAAGTATTCTCAACACTCGAGCATAATATTTTCAACACTCGAGTATTTATGCCTCAAATTCAAAACTTCTGCAATACTCTCAACAGACACTCGAGCAATTTGAAAAGTGTTATAAAAACTCAAGCATTGAAACAAAACACTCGAGTACTATTTTATAAAGTTCAAAATACTTGGTTATCACTCGAGCATGGTGAAACAGAACTCGAGTATTGCTTCACGCAATGGCTATTTTCTCTGACAGCTTTTACCTACTCTCTGCAACTTACCTTATTTGTGTTTAACAGAGTTTGAATCTAACCTACTCTCATAAATGCTCATGCTTTGACTTAGCAAAAAGGGAATAAGTCTTCTGATCACATCTCCGGCGTGGGCTCAACAGACATATTCTCAGACATAGGATATAACAGAAGCAATTAATGTAAAACAATGAGCATTGATACAGAGATAACGGATACAACGCTTTTCTCCAACGGATATATTTTGACAACATCTATAAATAGGAGGAAGCAACCAACAAAGAAAGCAGAGACGAAGAAGATGGAGTTAGTAAACGTAAAAATAGAGAACATCATTAGGACTCTGATATTATACTTCTTCGAGAGCTTCAATGTTTATCTATCCACTCTTTGAGAGAGTAGATCAGTTCATCCAAACTTATTGTATTTCCGTGAGAAACTCAAGATTGGGATCTTGAGATTGTTGGGCTGAGTTTGAGTTGTCAAAACAGAGCACGTTAGTCTCTGTTATAGTGCAGTTCGTGAGGGGGAGTGCGATTCCCATTGTAAAGGCTTGAGGAGCCTGATGTTATTGTTGTTAGTGGATTGGAAAATCTTAGAGTAGCTCTGAGGACTGGACGTAGGTTAGGAGGACCGAACCAGGATAAATCATCGTGTTCATCTTCTCTGCTCTGCTCTTTATTTCAATAACTTGGTTTTTATTGGCTCTTTGATTTAACAAAAATTTTTATGACACCCAATTCACCCCCTCTTGGGTGCAGCCATCCTAACAGTGTTGTCTTTTTTCAAAATTCAACTATTTTCACATGAAAAGGGCCCAAATTTTTTTCAACAAGATTAGCGTTTAAGGAATTAAACATTTAACTATATTACAATTGAATGGAATCATCCATTGTGACTCAGTTTTTAATGAGGATTCCTTAAATCGTGTTGTCTTTATTCAAAATTTCAATATTTTCACATGAAAAGGGCCCATATTTTTTCAACAAGAATAGTGTTTAAGGAATTAAACATTTAACTCTATTAGAATTGAATGAAATCATCAACTGTGGCTCAGTTTTTAATCAAGATTCCTTAAATTGTGTTCTGTTTTTCAAAATTCAAATATTTTCTCATGAAAAAGCCAAAATTTTTTTCAATAAGTTTAGTGTTTAAGGAATTAAACAGTTAACTCTATTAGAATTGAATGGAAACATCCATTGTGACTCAGTTTAGAATTAGGATTCCATAAATCGTGTTGTCTTTTTTCAAAATTCAAATATTTTCACATGAAAAGGGCCCAAATTTTTTTCAACAAGATTAGCGTTTAAGGAATTAAACATTTAACTCGATTACAATTGAATGGAATTATCCACTGTGACTCAGTTTTTAATGAGGATTCCTTAAATCGTGTTGTCTTTATTCAAAATTTCAATATTTTCACATGAAAAGGGATCATATTTTTTTCAACATGATTAGTGTTTAAGGAATTAAACATTTAACTCTATTAGAATTGAATGGGAACATCCATTGTGGCTCAGTTCGTAATTAGGATTCCTTAAATCGTGTTGTGTTTTCTAAAATTCAAATATTTTCTCATGAAAGAGCCAAAATTTTTTTGAACAAGATTAGTGTTTAAGAAATTAAACATTTAACTCTATTAGAATTGAATGGAAACATCGACTGTGACTCAGTTTAGAATTAGGATTCCGTAAATCGTATTGTCTTTTTTCAGAATTCAAATATGTTCACATGAAAAGGGCCCATATTTTTTTTAACAAGATTAGTGTTTAAGGAATTAAACATTTAACTCTATTAGAATTGAATGCAATCATCCACTGTGGCTCAGTTTTTAATCAGGATTCCTTAAATAATGTTGTCTGCATTCGAAATTTAAATATTTTCACATAAAAAGGGCCCATAATTTTTTTCAACAAGTTTAGTGTTTAAGGAATTAAACATTTAACTCTATTAGAATTGAATGGGAACATCCATTGTGGCTCAGTTTGTAATTAGGATTCCTTAAATCGTGTTGTGTTTTCTAAAATTCAAATATTTTCTCATGAAAGAGCCAAAATTTTTTTGAACAAGATTAGTGTTTAAGGAATAAAACATTTAACTCTATTAGAATTGAATGGAAACATCCACTGTGACTCAGTTTAGAATTAGGATTCCGTAAATCGTGTTGTCTTTTTTAAAAATTCAAATATTTTCACATGAAAGGGGCCCAAATTTTTATCAACAAGATTAGCGTTTAAGGAATTAAACATTTAACTCTATTACAATTGAATGGAATCATCCACTGTGACTCAGTTTTTAATGAGGATTCCTTAAATCGTGTTGTCTTTATTCAAAATTTCAATATTTTCACGTGAAAAGGGCCCATATTTTTTCAACAAGATTAGTGTTTAAGGAATTAAACATTTAACTCTATTAGAATTGAATGAAATCATCCACTGTGGCTCAGCTTTTAATCAAGATTCCTTAAATTGTGTTCTGTTTTTCAAAATTCAAATATTCTCTCATGAAAAAGCCCAAATTTTTTTCAATAAGTTTAGTGTTTAAGGAATTAAACAGTTAACTATATTAGAATTGAATGGAAACATCCACCGTGACTCAGTTTAGAATTAGGATTCCGTAAATCGTGTTGTCTTTTTTCAAAATTCAAATATTTTCACATGAAAAGGGCCCAAATTTTTTTCAACAGGATTAGCGTTTAAGGAATTAAACATTTAACTCGACTACAATTGAATGGAATTATCCACTGTGACTCAGTTTTTAATGAGGATTCCTTAAATCGTGTTGTCTTTATTCGAAATTTCAATATTTTCACATGAAAAGGGCCCATATTTTTTTCAACATGATTATTTTATAAGGAATTAAACATTTAACTCTATTAGAATTGAATGGGAACATCCATTGTGGATCAGTTCGTAATTAGGATTCCTTAAATCGTGTTGTGTTTTCTAAAATTCAAATATTTTCTCATGAAAGAGCCAAAATTTTTTTGAACAAGATTAGTGTTTAAGGAATTAAACATTTAACTCTATTAGAATTGAATGGAAACATCGACTGTGACTCAGTTTAGAATTAGGATTCCGTAAATCGTATTGTCTTTTTTCAGAATTCAAATATTTTCACATGAAAAGGGCCCAAATTTTTTTCAACAAGATTAGTGTTTAAGGAATTAAGCATTAAATTATATTGGAATTGAATGGAATCATCCGCTTTGACTCAATTTTTAATTATAATTTCTTAAATCGTGTTGTTTTTATTCAAAATTTAAATATTTTCACATAAAAAGGGCCCATATTTTTTTCAACAAGATTAGTGTTTAAGGAATTAAACTTTTAACTCTAATAGAATTAAATGGAAACATCCACTGTGACTCAGTTAGATTTAGGATTCCGTAAATCGTATTGTCTTTTTTCAGAATTCAAATATTTTCACATGAAAAGGGCCCAGATTTTTTTCAACAAGATTAGCGTTTAAGGAATTAAACATTTAACTCTATTAGAATTGAATGGAAACATCCACTGTGACTCAGTTTAGAATTAGGATTCCGTAAATCGTGTGTCTTTTTTCAAAATTCAAATATGTTCACATGAAAAGGGCCCATATTTTTTTCAACAAGATTAGTGTTTAAGGAATTAAACATTTAACTCTATTAGAATTGAATGCAATC
>JANTPZ010124575.1:0-12874 GCA_025593235.1 Vachellia pachyceras | reverse complement strand
ACACACAGTAATAATTACCAAGCACTTTGACAAGAACAGGGCAGAAATTCTTATGTGGACCTTTCGGATGCCAAATCAAGTAGCCTGCGGAAGAATTGGTGAGGATACATAGGTGGATTCTCTGCAAGTGCCTGAGATATAAGTATTGAAAGACATAATCAGCTAGAATCATCGGACTAATTGGTTGTTATGTTCCAGTTCTTAATGTAAGATGTCCCTATGTTTAGATAGATCTCTGTCAAAATTCATTTATTTTCTTCTGTTTGACAGTAGGTTTCTTGTGAGTACTTAGGTGGAATAAGAAATGACACTCCAAAAGCAAGCTATTAAAATGAGAGAACGAACCCATTCAAATACCCTATTAAACATCTCGAACTTACCCCCCATGGATGTTCCATGGGTAGCCTTCTCCAGAACCACCAACAACTTGACTCTGTCAGTTGATGAGATGAGTACCCAAGTGAAATGGAAAACCAATTCCAAAAACTGGTTTTTGAGGTGGGAGGATTAATACATCTAAATATCTCATCATGTCTTACTACTTAAGGTCGTACTTAGTATCACATACTACGCGGTCTACACCAGTTTCCTCCCTCAAATTTATGTCAACGGCCTATACCATTCATTTACCAACTGATTTTAAATGCAGTGTGGAATGATGTCCTCATTCTACTTTCATCCAGAGTATGTAATTGGTAAATCCTTGGTCAAAGCAAAAGAATTTTACAACTGCAGGAACTGACCTGATGAATCAGAACAGTGGAAGGCGTCATTCCAGGCACAGTATTCGCCTCTATGATCAAAACCTACAAGTCATGAAAAATGATCAGAGTAAGAAGATTAAGTTGCTAAGACAAAAATGACTCCTCCATGTCACCCATAAGTCTGTTAGTTCAGCTTAGACATAATAGCTCCTTTATTGCACTTCAAGGGAAGGAATCGATGATATATCAATGAAAAGGAGAGAAATGAGAAAAATGTTAACAAACCTCTCCACTGTCAACATTGACAAATGCATCGATGCGAGAAAATCCTTCTAATTGTAGGGTGTTTGCAATGAGTTCAATATTCTGCTTGCAGGTCTTCAAAGCTGCTTCACTATTACAGAGAAGAAAGAAGATATTATTCCAGAAATCAGTGATAAATTCAATTCAGGTAAGACAAGAATGTTCAGTTCATCAACGTACGATGCACAAGGGAGAGAAGTTAATACAGTTTACAGTATAGTAAACATGGTAAATAGAAATATTAGAGATAAGTACTGCTAGATTTGGGATTTGAAAAATGCTTCCAAATATCAAGATAATTAGTTCTTAGGTTGAAGATAACAACCCTGATTACAGATGTAAGGAATTTATTAAGGACCATAGTGCTTCTAAGTTTTAAGTTCAACTCCATAGAACCTAATTGTAACCAGGAAAAGGATTTACTTAGTGCTAATTATGGGTTTGAATGCCAACGAAAAAAATTAGTGATGGTCTTCAAAGAATAAGGTAAAAAAGAAATTCTAAGCCATCAAGAGATGTAGTCATGAAAATGATCATGATAACAAACGACTACCTCATGATTGACAAGGGAGGTGGAGTCAGATTGATGCCTGTCCCACCTGACAGACAGCATTCCAAGTAACAATTAACAGATGAGCCATTGTAAACAGTAGCAGTCATAATAAAGGAAAACAAAGTAAGAAATAAGGATAGATATTATATCGGAGCATGAACGGTGACATTTATATTATATCGGAGCATGAACGGTGACATTTATCATTATGCTACAGTTCTGATGCACAAGAATTCGATGTTTAGGGAGGGAACCAACCTTGGAATTTCTCCTCTAATGACAAAATGTCACCAGTTTCCTTGACAGTGACACTAGGACTTAGAGAGTGCATTGAGCCACGTCTGCCTATAACACCAACTGTTACTTCCACCCATCTACTCTGCCCTTTCCACATGAGGTCGTGCCCAGCCTCATTCTTATCTTTGGACGTGACAACTATTTCATCAGTCTCTATGAAAGGTTCAAAGATCAAAACTTCTGGAAGAGGATTTGGCATCTCAATCAAACCATGTGCCTGAACACCGAGAGAGAGGGGGGGTAAAAAAAATGTCATGTAATAGTTCTTATGCAGTGTCAAGGCAAGGATAACATCTGTAAAAATAATCTTTCAGGTGAGGTTGAGAATAGGAAGGCAGAAAAATGATCTCAAAGCAAGAGTACATCATTAATTCGGTATTTTACTATCCCTTTCCTTCTCGAATTCCTTATAAAATGAGAACATATAACTGGATATAATTATTCCAAGTGCCATACCTTTGATAAGCTATTAGCAGGAATCGTTAGCAGACAGTCCTGCACTGCTTTTATATATACTGAAAGATCGTTGGAACAACTGTATGTGCAAAATAATGTGAAAATAGGTAATTTCTCTTAAAGCAAGGAATCAGAGAATATATTTGAAACGTTTAAACTTTAAATTACTGAATAATTTGAAAATGAGCCACTAACAAGCATACAATTTACCATAATCTTGCAACCCCAGTTGAGCAACCATCTTTTGCTGGCTTGACACACAAAGTTTCACATTGCAGCTTTGAGGTCAGCTCACGCCATATATCATCTGTTGGCTTATTAAGAAGTTCAGATTTTCCCTTCACTTCCTTATTTATGGTAAGAACTCCTGAATTTCCAAGCTTTTTATGACAGGGCATTACAGTAAAAAAATTGTCAAATTGAGAAAAAGTATTGTAAGAAAGTCATGTTCTGTTAAAAAAAAAAACTAAACATGATAGAGAAAAACATACCTGTTTTAAAGCAACAGAAGTTGCAACTTTGTCCATGCAAATCTTTGAGGCCATCGCACCATGGCTTCCATCAAAAGATAAAACAGGAAAATAGAAAGATTTTGGAAATATGGAAACTAATTAGCAATTTAACTTGTGTTCCCTCCGATCTTAAATGTGAGAGCTATTTGGGATTTTTGTTTATTCCTAAATATAAGAAATCAATCGACTTTGTTTCCCATTTTTATTTTCCCCCAAACAACATCTACCAGTTGCACACATCAGTGTATGCAATAGATAAAGATAATTTCCAATATAAATGATTAAAAGAAGGTGTATTATAGCGAAACCAATACACGTTATTTTACTAATAATTAACTTTAATTAATTTTCATAAAATATATGAATTAGTTATTTATCTCCTATATCTAAAATCGGAGGGTATAGTTAATAGCTGGCAAACCAACTTTGGAAAATTGGACAATAGACAAACCTGTATAAGGAACACCTTCGGCATCTAACAAAGATTGAAGTGCACCATCTTCACCGATGCCTCCATGCACTTACATGAAACCAACAAACTTAGTAAATATTCCCTCAATTTCTAGAATCTGCAATTCTGAAAAGTTGTTGCTACACACAAAAATTCTTATTAACATAGCATGATTTAAAAACTACAAGATAACCGGGTACATTCTCCATTTCTCTCAGTATCACTGTTGAATCTTTAAATAATACCCAAGTTCTTTCTTTTTAAACCATTTTAACAAACAGTAGCAAAATAAGAAGGCATCCTGTTAACAAAAAATGGGTTAACCAAGAAGGTCTATTTAACAAGCTGATGCATGAAGTAGACTCCATGTTGGCACAAAAAACCCACACCATGCATGCACACGCCCAGTGACATACAAATAGTGATTACTAATTCTTTTGCTCATGTATAAGGGGAAAAGGGCTTGCGATGAGTACCTGCAATGAAAACTGTTGCTTGGACTTCCTTGGCTAGCTTGATCCACTGCCCCAATGAAAATCTAGTGGGCAATTCGTCATCAATATCAAACCCTGCAAACCAACTATGATCCTTCAAACCTTCCATAAGATCATTTATTACTGTCTTCCTTAAGTAAGATGTAAGTGCAACTATGTCTGGTTCATTAGCTTCAATGCATGCAGCTAGGACCTCCTCAGCAGTATGTCGAAGCACAAGAGAATAACTGTATACAATTAATTTTGAATTACGTCATCCTTAACATTACGAAGGTAAGATCAATTTCAACATTAAAGGTATGCTTTTCTTGTAAACTTGAACATTAGGATAGCTGAAGAAATTTGCAGATTGCAATTGCTGATGTTGATGAATTATTGACTTGCTCAGCACAAAATAGGTTGAGTAATGCCACTTTCAGAATACTTAAGCAGTTGACACCTGAACTTAATTACAGTTCGAGAAGCAATAGAGACTCTTGGTTCCTATTATTAGATCAAGTACAACAAAGTGAAAGCTCTGGAATAATGAGCTGTTCCCCTATGCATATTAAGAAATCAAGAACAAATATGTGTATTTTCTATTATTTAAAGGGGAAGAAAGGATCAATACTTACGGTAATGACCAAACTGTTCTATTCTTTACATCATCGACCTTCGTTCCCATATCTACTCCTGATTCATATTCGATTGTTGGAGAAAGTAGACATGGAATTACCTCAAGCTGTAAGCAAAATATTGCAACCTCAGATATAAATACCGAAGTTTAAAGAATACATCAGCTCTTGGTCATTGGTAAAGATAATATTGGGGACAGGTTGGACAGCTAGAATCTATACAAATCTAATCATCAAATTTATAAAAACATAATTTGAGTTTAAGAATCTCAAATTCTACAGTTCATTTTTTTTAAAACATAATTGTACAAGGAAAAATGAAAATTAAAACAGAGTGCAGAGAGAATTTCAGCATGTAGACAGCTAAATCGTCACTACGTAAATTTAAGAGTAGCATTGAAGTCTCGCTAACCATGGATACTTGCATCATTAAAAGCTTGCAAATTGAGCCAAACATTTGTACCACTCATAAGAGATACTTGCCGTTCTGATGTATATCCTCCAAAAATAACAAAAACTTTTTGAGCATCTTCACGATGAAGTGATGATTTATTAAGTTTTGAGTATTTAGATCCATTTGGCACATGACCAGGTATGCCACTGACTGATGCAATATTTGGGAACCGCAAGCATGCATGGCGAACAATGCTCCTAAGGATATTTGTATGAGAAAAGCCAACCTGTAAACATAGACGGTATTTTGTGGAAGCAAAACAATTACAAAGACATTAGGATGAACAGATAAAGTCAATTTGTCATCTATAAGGAATTTAACTGGTTCATTCCATGGTTCTCTCAAAATCCTAATTCTTAAAGCATAACACAGTCAACCAGAGAGTATGTAGTTCACAGACAAAATAGGTCTGTTAAAGCTGCATTAAACTTGAGAAAACCATGACATAATGTCCATGAAAGAAATAAGAGATTTGTTACAGTGAAAAAATAACTTGTCAGGAAAAAACAGTCACAGACATGATAAAGAGGAAACTTGAGTATTTAGAAACATATGAATTTAAGAATAATTATCACCAAAAAAACAATGAATTTAAGAATAAAAAAAAATAAAGCCGGCACATCGAGAAGTACCTTGGAAGCTTGCTGAAATAGAAAACTGGTTTGTTCCATACCGCTTATCTGGTATATACAACGATTTTATTATCAAGCAAACATGGGCATGAGATGTATGCATTTTCCTCTCTACCAAAAAAGACAAAAAAGGAGAACTCACCAGATTAATGTCAGTAAATACTATGGTACCAGAGTCAGTCCTTCCAAACCCACTTTCTGAAGATAATGATTTACAACATGAATTAGGTAAAAACCATCCATCAACACGTGCAAAATCTCGAAGGCGAAGCTTTTGGAATAATGCAGATGCCCCTTTACGAATATTTTCAATTACTTCTAAAGAAAATCGAGGAGGAGTGTGATAAGCAACCTGTGCATAATAAATGCTTCATTCAATTAGAAAAAAAAGGCATATGTTGAAACAAATTATATCTTCCACAGGAAATCCAAGAATCAATCACTTCATATGCAAATTTCAATCAGATGTATGCTCATCATTTGTGCACATAACACAAATACTAAAAATGACCTGTTTGGGTCGGGAGATACTTCCTTCGGTAATTAAATATTGCATCCTTCTCTCTCACATCATTTGCACCACGGAATTGAAGTTCTATCTGTTCATTTAAACTTTATTGTTATTGTTACATGAAAAAATTCATTATGCATGAAATAATTGCAACTGGGACGGCCAATATCTATTAAGTCGTTTCAATTAGGTTCATAATACATTAAGAAGTGAATGAATAGATATTATAAGGGTAAAAGGATCACACTTGCCTCAGTTGGAAGTAGTACAACTGGATGGCAATCTGAACCAGATCCAACATCTAGGACAATGGCTGTAAATTCACTTCCCCCTTCAAGAAATGTTTCAATGAGGACTTTATCATCAATGCCCAATCACATTTCGAAACAAATGAAATATATAAGTTATTATATAAGCATGTTTTTCAATTATCACTGACCATAATTGTAGCCAACCTGTATATCACCTTAATTCTCTTCAATACTTATTCTCTATGCTCTTTTTCTATATTAATTGCCTCTTATTTCAAAACAAGACAACACATTAAAACGTCTGCCCCTAATCAAGTTTAAATTGGTGAAAAGTACCTCTGTCATGATTTCATTGGCTTTGACAATAGAATCAGCCACAGCATAAGCAACTCTAACACCAATGCTCGATCCTCCTCTAGTTGGTTTTACCTATGGAGAACAGATTTGAACGTCTATAAGCAAAATAAATTTCTCAACAGTGGCTTAACAATAGATCTCAAGTGCATTACCACAACTTTCCCTTGGTGAGGGTCCAGCTGGTTTCTTTCAAACCATTTAGATAGTTCCAACTTGTTTATTTCAAATCCCTGATTATCACCATAATATCAGAAAACTCAATACTATGTAACGGGGAAATTGATATTGTGACATAGAAACAAAAAACCTGGTAAAAGGATATCGGATGCTAGTATAATACAATATCACATGGACATATGGATGCAAGGAGGAAAAAAAACCATAATATTGACAAAAACTTACCCGAACTAAGAAACTGGGTATTGTTATAAATCCATGTTTGCGGAGCAGTGAAGATGCTTCATACTGCCAATAATTTTAAAAAAGGAATTACCGGATCAGAAGCAAAGCCACACTAATGAATACTAGAAGAAATAATTAAAAACACAACAAAAACAAAGAACACACTTCTTTACCTTGTCAAATGCTTGACGGCATTCATTTGATCCCGTGCTAACGAATGGAACATTGTACTGTTCCAGTAGTTCCTAGAAATTCAGCACATTGAAAAAATGATTCATATCCCAACAGGTTTGAGTAAGCCTAGGAGAAATTGCTGTGAAAATTCTTATTTCAGTTAGAACACTATGCTACACCTGAATGCCACCATCCTCGCCAAATTGACCATGTATAACTGGAAACACTATGTCCACAGCTGTAGTTAGATGCTTGGCTAAGTCAGATAAATTCTGGAAACTTTGGGCAAGGCTGCATGAATTAACAATCAGATCATATTAAAAGATGAGTGTTATTCAATACTTGTTTTTGGCTGTAGCTAGATGCTGGGCAAAGTCAGATAAATTCTGGAAACTTTGGGCAAGGCTGCATGAATTAACAATCAGATCATATTAAAAGATGGGCATAATTCAATACTTGTTTTTGCATATGAATGCATATTGCATGGCATACTCACCTTTCAAGTTTGAAATCAAAGTCTGCAGGAGTGTTTGAATATACCTGTAAGAAATATACGAGCATGAAAAATTAGCAAACTTCAATTAGTAAAACAACTTGGATTACTTCTGCTGTTTTTTCTCTCATTTCATCCACGCCGCCTTAAAGCTATTCTATGCTTACTGATGCCACTTATGGTCAGTATTCCATGACTTAGTGCAGTCCGTAGTTCAGAGTTCAGATAGAAAAGGCAGAATATTTTCAAAAAGCATACACAGAACGAAACTGAGCAGAGGATATAGCATGTGCCCTGAGATTGCAATCTATATAATAGCAACTCACGTGCAAATCATCTCCCTGTCAGATAACATAGTATATGGATAAAAGATTATGAAAATAGAAAATGCCGCTAAGGTGCTCATAATTTTAGTTCATGCATGTGAGTACTCATTGCCTATTGAACTCCGATTTGCTTTAATATCTTTTCCATCTTGTTTTTAAAATCTAAATGAACAGGCACAACTACTAGAATTTTTGTTTCTTCAAAGCCAAGTCGCCAGAATTGCAAAAACTTTTCTCTTCATTCTTCTGGAATTCAACATGGAGTCCAGCTTTTCTCTTTGATTTATTTAACTACTACGTAAAACTACAGAAGTAGCATAGTAGGTTCAGGAGTTTCCACCGCATATTGCAGAATTCTCCCTCTGCAACTATGGAGCAAGCTACTAACCTGTATGTGATCAAGAACTGATCTAGCTGAATTGAGAGAAATCCCACGCTCTGCAGAAGGACCACCGCAGATGAGTCCAACTCTCAGCACGCCATCTTTCTCCTCTCCTGCGTCCTGCTTTTCAAGAATTAGATCATCAACCACTTCTGTAGAGGCACGAAGAGGTCCAGAGATGAATGATCGCTTTCCGAAACATCGAATTAGATTCTGGTTGAAATTATAGAGCTTAAGAGGGTGTGGGAAGGACACCCTAGCATAAAATAGAGTTCTAGTCCCATCCCTTGTGTAGTGGCAGCTGTGAGACAACGAAACAAGGTTGGAAATTCGAGAAATGGACGCCATATGGTAGGAAAGCTATGCTAGGGAAGACAAGAAAACGAGAAGTTTCAGAGTAAGAGAGCAAACATGAGGAGTCTTATAGTGAAGAAGAGAGTGAGTGGAAGAAGAAGTAAGCTTGTTGTATTGTGGAGAAATGGAGTAGAAAATGGTATTCAGACGGCAAAATGGTCCCATGGACCATTAAAAAACTGTTTTTTTTGTCTCAATAATTTGCCCATGATGCTGGAGTTTTTCTTCAAGATCATATTCACGAGATATTCCATTCATTGTATCCTGGACCTGGATGAATCATGTCACCAACAAAAAGTTACCGGATGAATCATTAAACTATAAATGGAGTTCCATTCAGTCTTTTGTGCTTGACTGGAATTTTGTTACCTTTCATTCATGTCTTGGACTAGTAACTAGTTAATGAAAATTTAGAAGGCATTTTCTGAATTCTATTACTAAATACCTGAGCAATGGAATGTTGACCCATAATGACAATACATTATCATCTCTGAATAATCATCGTAGGTGCATATTGAGGACCCAATCACAACCTGTTTGTTGCAGAGAAACGAAGAAAAAAAAGATAAAAATGTTGTGTATCAAAATTACGACTTGTCTGCCTTGTTTATACTTCTACTTAACCAACAACAACAAATAACAAAAGAACAAACGCAGGACGCCAGATTCCATCTACCACTATTGTTAATGTTAGATAATAAATAATTGAATATAAAATAAAGTATATTCACTTCCTTTAAAATTTCTTAATATATATATTTCTTTTTTCTTTAAGATTAAAACCTCCTATTGTTAATGTTATTGGCCTGAGTTGATTGTCCTCCGATTGAATTTTGATTGACTATAAGAACCATATTCTCGTTTTACCTCCCAAAGAAATGGTCCCTTATACTGAGGTGAAGTTGTATTTCACCATTGAGTCCAAGGCAAATAAAGATATGTGAAAAGTGCCAAAATTATAGGAGGCTTGTTTGTAAAAACGATAGAGAAGTACTTTTACCCAAGTCGAGATAAATATGTGAAGGAAATTATCTCATTTTGCGGAAAACACTATTGAACATGCTTTTGGGCTTCTAAGAAGCTTTCCCAAACGGAGCCAGAGTATGATTTTCTTTTTAAGTTAAGTAAGAGAAGTTTCATGAAAAAACATTCAAGTTGTAACACTTTACTCTATCTCATTATCTTCATTAGAGATTATTATTGCACCACTTTAAAGCTTTTCACAATTTGAAATGACAATAGAATTGAAATTTCAAAACTTTCCTTGAATTACTATTCATTTGGTTAAAATTCCAAATTTCTGGTCTTGAAAATTCATAACTAATTTTAGAAAAATTAAAATTTAGTGGTTCCATTTTCTAAATATAGCTTATAACATTACCTACAGGGAAAAAACTCAATTATCCCAAAACTTGCCCAATCAATACAAGGTTATTCCGTTGCACTGTTCATATGGTCATTTTTCAATTTTTCAGTTTTTTCTCTTAAATTTGGAAAGCCATAACTTCTTGTGTAGATGTCCAAAGGAAGTGAATATATACTTTAAGATCAAAATTCAACCCCTCTCAATCGCCAAAGCACAACATTAAATTTAAGTATTAATAAAATTGTAAGATTTTCATTACGGTTTGTCTTTCGAAGAGCAAACATATCAACTTGAAATTACAGGTGTTCTCGTACTATTGGGCTATAAAACATAAAATTTTTATACATGCATTCCTAGATTTGTATAAATATATCTTAAATTTTGTTAAAATTTTTATTTTGAATTGGACAAACCATTATTATAAAATATAAAATTTATAGGAAGTTATACTAATTAACACTAATTATAATCTTTAATATAAGTTTTATTACATTTTTTGGAAATTAAAGAAGTTAAATAACTTACTTTAAATTATATATATATATATTAAAATACATATATGAACCACTAGATTATATATTAATTTACAAATCAGGTAAATTAATTTAAAGAAATAATAAATATAATGATCAATTAAGCTTCATTAATCTTCCTCAAAACAATTTGTACTTATATTAAGCACTTAAAATAGTGGTTACAAAGGATGCAACTCACTTCAAAATGCTAGGCAATGCCAATGACTCCCACACATACAACAAAGACGCCATTCCAAGCACATATTCCAACACAAATCATTATCTTAATTCTCGACATATAATTTTATAGACACGGCATCATTTAACGCAAGAGGATTCCCTACCCACCAAAACATTACCAAGTGCTTGCAAATACAAGGGCGGAAATATGAGGCATTCACCAATAGCAATAGTCAGTGGTCCCAGAGGAATGAACTTTAACTGCTTAAATATGAAATCTTGATTTTAAGTTGAAATAAATGCAAAAAAATGCATTTGAGAAAGCTACATCCAATTAAACCTGACGCCCACAAATTCCAACACAAATCATTATCTTAATTCTCGACGTATAATTTTATAGACACGGCATCATTTAACGCAAGAGGATTCCCTACCCACCAAAACATTACCAAGTGCTTGCAAATACAAGGGCGGAAATATGAGGCATTCACCAATAGCAATAGTCAGTGGTCCCAGAGGAATGAACTTTAACTACTTAAATATGAAATCTTGATTTTAAGTTGAAATAAATGCAAAAAAATGCATTTGAGAAAGCTACATCCAATTAAACCTGACAATGTTTGAATCTAACTCATTCATATATGCATAAAAAAAATCGATGTATTCCATGCATGCATATACAAATGATACACCAGAGAAGGCTTAAAGAAATGTTCCCTCAATTCAAAGGTATATACATATGCGCATCAAGCGGTTCTGAGGATAATTTGAGAGAACTTATTCCTGTGTTCTTCTGTTTTAAATGATAAAGGAACATACCAAACAATAGAAATAACTGACCCCTCACCTCTAGCCTTTACAAAGCTGATATTAATTTAATTTGTAAGAAATTCAATAGTAATTGATTCATGTCAAATCATCCTCCTCCATTTCTTTTGCCTTCAGAGCTTCTTTTACTCTCAGTAAAAGGGTGGCCTTCCAAGAATCCTACATTGAGATATGTAGATAACATATAGCTTAATAAACAGGTAGGCACTCAAAAATAATAATAAATTAGCAATGATACTAGAAAGTTAATAGCATATGCTGGCATTCTGCCTCGTTATTGTCCTTTAATATATAATTATGTATGCAAGGTGCCCATTTAATTATGAATAGGAAAAGCATGGGCATATACAGGTCACACAGAATCAGGGTATGCAATGCACGGCAGGAACTTTAAATGTTATGAACATATGATTTCCAAGAATCACAAGAAGGCACGATCATCATTAAAAAACCTGGATCAAGTAACGAAGCTTATAATTTTTTTTGCCGTGCCTATTGAGGTTAACTGGTTAGCCATACTATTGCGCAAGCATACCATGTAGGGCCATCATGAGCCTAAAGAAAGCATGTTAAGGCAAACTTATCAGAGCTGTAAACTTAGAAGAGAATATTGTTTGTTTCAAGTGACTGACATCAAACTCTTCAATAGAAGTGTAACAAACGTAAATTTTTACACCTCAGAATAACATGATTGGGTCTTTTAGAAACATAAGAAAGATAAGATAAGATAAGCTCATGTCAGATCTAAGAGACATGTAGCCTGTTAAAAGAAAAGATGAGGAAGAATCAACTAAGGCTGGTTGGCTAAGATACATAAAATGTAGAAGCAAATGCCTTCCGACCTACCACCTCAATAAAGAAATGGATGAGCACAATAATTCAAATAGTAGAATCCAAGAGGAAGGAAAGACAACGCATGTAATGGATAGATACAACTAAGGATACAAGACCAGAAGGATTACAGGAAAGGGCAAAAAAGAAGACATGCATTGGATCCACATATTTCATTTGAGTTGCTGGGCCAAAGAGCTTGGGAATTGAGATTCGAGAATAAGGCCATTTCTCAGTATTCCTCATACCAAAGTGTCACAGTTTACTATATAATTTCAGAAAGCTTGTATATATTTATAGGTGGAGGCAGATAGATTGAACTAGTGGCATCTTTATCTAACTTGGAAAGATTCAAAGCAGAGATCTATCTGAATAAATCTCCAAACTCTCTATAGATTAATCATTTTTTGATATCAAACTATCAATATGTAATT
>JANTPZ010124570.1:0-10044 GCA_025593235.1 Vachellia pachyceras | reverse complement strand
AAAGAAAGAGCTAAGATCTTGAGGTAGCAAGACTACTAAACTAAACTTATGTTTTATGAAACTTTGTTGTGAATGATGCATGATTTTTGTGATGAATGGAGTGAATGATATGTGTATGAAATGTGACCTTGATTGCTATGGCCATATGCATATATAAAATGTAGTTTGAACATGTCACATGTTATATGCTCATACACTTGTTTTAAGTTGTAATATGCTCATTCACAATGTTTTTGTTTAGTTAGTTTTGCTATTGGGATTTGCATAAATCTCATTATCCCCCAAATAACCATGTAGGTGGAAGCTAAAGCAAGGGTAAGGAAAAGTTTATAGATGAATGAAGAAGATGCTCTTGCTTGCATGATTTTTGTATGAATATATGAGTTGCTAAACTCTCCATGAAGTTGATGTGGTTGTAACCCTTAAACCTCAACATGAAGTATCATGTAAATATGTGATGATGCATGCATGAAAATGGGCTTAAAGTGCTAAGGAATGGTAAAGAAGTGATCATGCATGTTAGAGGTGGGTTAATGAACCAAAAAGAAGTTTTGGTGAATTTTAAAAAAAGTTGATTTCCAAAGCTTAAGGGTTCCAAAGGCCCTGAAAAACTGATCGGTTTCACATGAGAAATAAAAATAGCAAACGAGCTCCAAATGAGCTGAAAATTTTTAGTCAGAAACTACACATCCTGAGATTTAAACTGATATAAATTTTACGAAATTTGGATGTGTATTTTATGAGATATGATTTTTCAAAGTTAAGGGAAAAATCTGGGAAAAACTGGAAGTAACCATTTGAGCTACAAACTTGACAGAATAAACTGATTCAAATGGGCAAGGATTGGAACCAATGATTATTTTTTCCCTATATATCACTTAATAAGCTAAATTTATAAATTGGAACCACTCCATTTTGATTTTTCTAGAATTAATTATGAATTTTCAAAGTTGGGCCAGAAATCTGGAAAATGGGCCAGTAAATAGTAACAGCGTTTTTGAAGAAAAAGAAAACTTTTCAAGTTCACTAAAGAGGCCAATTTAAGTCATCCAAAGCCCAATAGTGGTTCTAAAGTGATCTAATATGAGCAAATAGGGGAAAATATGAGGTGTTACAGAATCCTCTTCACTCTGGGTAGACAGAAATAGAAACTAACTTTCATAATGTAACTTGTAATGTTGAATATTAGTTTTTTTTCCATTTAACTCTCTTCAAAATTGTTTGCTTCCCTTACCACTAAATGAATATACTCCATTATTTGATGGGTTGAAAGTGTCAATTTGACTGTCTAATTAATGCATGATTTTCTTTCTTTTGATCCAGGAATTGCAAGAATGTGGAATGTTTGTTGGGGGAATACTATTCTAATTATTTTTCACGAGCAAAAATAGTATACTTTCTCTCAATACAAATTGATTGATGTGTTGTTTTATTTTTTGGGGGTCGATGTCCCCCTACATCTGTCATTGTTAGTGCTTGTTTACTATCCCAAAGTAATATTCTATTCCTAATGTCCTTGCGTTATTGTGCAATAAGAAACTGATTGTGAATATTTGATTATTTCAGGGCATTGCATTAATACATATTTTGTACATTGCTTAATTGAGATCCAAAATATCTTAACCAAGCTCTAGGTTAACCTTCACAGAATAATTGAAATTTCTAAGACTTCGCCTTGTCATTAGTCATTGACAAGCCAAATTTGGACTATGTGATTTCATGGGCCATAACTAATGCTGATTTATGGCTTGTGTGAGCATAATGACTTATTTTCCAAGAGTTTATTGAAGTCCATGTATGTTTCTTTTCTTGCGGGATGCTACCGGTCAGTATGTTTTGGATTAGAGGAAGCTCATGTGTAAGCTAGTTATACACTTGTCCTCCATCCGTTATCTATCCAGCATCTGATTTTTCTATAATGGATCTTTATAAGACCCTAAAAATCCAGCCTGGTGCCTCGGAATCAGATGATTTGTAATGGATCATTATATGTCCTTATAACATGGTTGAATAATTAAATGATTTTTGATTTTGCTATGTATGTAGTCAAGGTTATTTGGTGGTGTTGTAGGATGTTTTTCTATCTCTTTGGTTAACCTGATAATGAAATTCTCTCGTGTCGTTGTCATATGTGGGAAGCCAGCATTCTAGTTTTGGGGTTTGGGTATTTGCAGATAATGACAATCGTCTGATCTTCCTTCCCACCTTTCTTATTCTATTTTTCTTGTATTTACTTCATTTCTAGAAATTGTGGGATGCATACAAGCAATTCTCCATAATATAGGACCAGAAATTGAGAAACAAGAGAATAGAAATTGTGAACATAGTCAACAGTGACAGTATAGATATCATAAGTAGAATAAGGTTTTCCTTCTGAAGTTACTTCATCTCGGTATAAACATTTCCATAGCACAAATTATTACTTATACCATAATGTGGGAAGAATATATTCAGTCTTACATCTTTGATTTTGTATTCAGTTATCTTAGAATCATTATATATATTTGCAAGTGTATATGTTTGATGTACTCTTATATTTATTGTGAAAAAATGTGTTCTAATCACACTGGAAAAGATTATTTGCTTTGAGCATGTCTTCTGTTGCAGATTTTTTTTTTTAAATTGCCAAGGTCTCTTATATAATTTATTGGAATGGAAATTTAACTGACTTAAGAATAAGTTTTCTACGTCCTAGAGGTTTGATCATTCCATTTATATTCTTCTTTCCATTTGGTCATTCAGAGTTTCAAAGGTCATTCAGTGTGCATAATTTAGTTTACTATTTTTAATTTTAGTCTTAGAATCATGAATTTCTGTTTACATTTGCTATTCAGTATGGAGCAGCATGTTTTTTTATCACTGTTTATCCTTTCCATATTTTCCAAGTCCTCAATATTCTACTTTAATTTTGGGTTAAATAAGAATTAATACAGAAGGTTCACAAAAGGTATTGATCTTGCCAACACCAAAAAGCTATACCATCTATGTGAATTTGTTTGCCCTCTTATGTGTTTATTCATTTTATGTTCACTAACTCCCATCAGATTTGATCTCTTTAACTCTAGAAATGGATGCTTAGAATCATGCTATATATAGATATGTATATATTGAAATGATTATTTTATCACTAATGTTAACTGTATTTTGTTATTTGTAGGTCAAGTGATGTGCATAAATGTCAAGAAAGCTACGATTCTTCAAAGATCAAATCAGTAAAGTTGGTCTTCCAAGAATCCAAATCCAAATCACTGAACAATGATTGTATTGTTTGGAGCTTTTAACGTTTATATGTATTTTTTCAACTTTGAGATTTTTATCAAACATTAGAGTGTATTTATGGTTAAAGATACAATGTACTTGATATTACTATTTAAAATTTGTTTTTTTGGGTCAATTTTGATTAAACAGGTTTTGTTTATAAAATATTTTTGTAAATACGTATTTGATTCATATTTAAAATTAGCGACGGATTTAGCGATAAAATTGTCAAATATAGTGATGCTAAATACACATAATTGCCCATTTAACGATTGAATATAACGCATTTAACGACGGAAAACTAAGATATAATATTCTAATTATTGAGGGAAAAAGGAAATTTAGCGACGGAAAAGTAAGGCATAATTTCTAATTAGAGACAAAATTAGTGAGGGAAAAATGAAATTTAGCAACGGAATTAGAGAGGAAAAAAAGAAATTTAGCGACGGAAAAGTAAGGCATAATATTCTAATTTGCGATGGAATTAGCGAGGGAAAACGGAAATTTAGCGACGGAAAATGGAAATTTAGCGACGGGATTAGCGAGGGAAAAGAAAATTTAGCGATGGGAAATTTTGTCGCTAATTTAGTGACGGAGAATTTCCGTCGTTAATTCCCTCACTAATTAGCGACGGACAAAATCCGTCACTAAATCCGCCGCTAAATTTGACAATTCCGTCGCTAAATTTAACGACCTTCGTTTTTGCGACGGATTTAGCGATGGATTTTTTCCGTCGCTAAATCTGCTTTTTCCGTCGCTAAAGCTGATTTTTCTAGTAGTGTTACTTGGGTTATGACCAATTTACCTCGGATAAAAAATTCTCAAGTTATGGCCTTGACTGGACCGGTTAGGTGACTGGGTCATCAGTTTTCGGGTCAACCTGACTAGTCCGGTATAATTTTTTTTTGATGAAAAAAACGAATGTGATTAACGGATGTGATTTTAATGAGTACAAGCTTTTCCTGGAATCACTCGTCTCTCAGTTGTTTTCTTCAAGTCTATAACCTAAAGGTAGCATTTAGTCTCTGACTCCACCTTATTTCCCAATCATGAATGAAAAATTAAGGAAAAACCAGTTATGCCCACGCAAATGTCTCATGGTATACTTTCTTGCTTCACATTTTTTTTATTTTACTAGCTGTATGAATCCTTTAATAATATTAATGCAGTTCTACCATCAATTATTGATACAAGACATAGATGACTAATTTGGGGAAATTAAGAAAACTAAATAAATTAATTTAAATTATTTATATTTATCATTTGTCTATACTAATTACAAACTTATAAATCGATATATGATCTATTGATACATATAAGTATTTCTAAATCTCTTAAATTAGTCGATGGAATGTTATATTAATAACAAGATGTGGCAGTAATTATAACAATATATGGTGAGAAAGTGCTGACAGAATTTTTCTTCCTCTTGATTTTATGAGGAAAAAACTGCAATGAAAATTTCGGGAAGTAAATTTAAATTGAAAGTAAGAATCAAGAAAAAGCGTACTCAGTGAACAAAAAAATTCAGGAAAAAAGGGAGAGAGAAACTAACTTGCACCCACTTTTAAGTGACCTCTGGAATTACAAATTTAAGGCTAAAGTATACTTTTAGTCCTTTATGTTTGCGTCAGGTTTCATTTTAGTCTTTTAAGTTTAAAAAGTGCACTTTTAGTCCCTCAAACTTAACGCCGTTAGTTTCTTTTAACGGAAAATGCCGACTCATCAAATTTAATCGGTAACTGTGCAATAAAACGTTGACAAAGCATACTCACATTTTAATTATAATTTAATAATATAATAAATTTGATATTTTAAATTGTGTAAAATAAAAAGTATTTAAAATAACAACGTTAAGTTTGATGAGTCAGCAATTTCCGTTAGAAAAGACTAACGACGTTAAGTTTGAGGGACTAAAAGTGCACTTTTTAAACTTAAAGGACTAAAATAAAACCTGACGCAAACATAAAGGACTAAAAGTATACTTTAGCCCAAATTTAATTAAGAGTAAGGTGTTTCCTTCCCACGTAGACATAATATTGAAAAGATCGTAAAGATAAAAATATAAAATTCCAATAAGGTGGAATCCTTTCTCCATCAATATGAACAAAATTTCTATTTTCTAAGTTGAATGTGATAAGTGACGATGTCCTTATATTAGAATAGGAATTTGTGGGCACTAACTCAAGTAAGAAGATCGTAAAGATAAGTGTAAAATTCGAATATGGTGGAACGTTTTTTCCATCAACTGATAAAGATGTTTGAGACTTTTCAATATGTGGAATTTTTGAGGAAAAACCAAATTTGTGGTCTATTTAAATTGAAATCCTACCATCAAATGAAGAATTACTTTTTAGAGATCAACAATGTCTCAGGAAAAAAATAAATGGACAACAAACCCATTTATTACTGGTGAGAACATTTAGTATGCCTGATTTTTAAGGAATATTTTGAGGATTTAATTAAAATTTCCCTTAAAATACTGGCAAAAAACAAAGAAATTTACCCTTAAAAGCAATTATATTTAGTAATAATTGTATTTGGTATTCGTAGAGATAAATATAAAATTCCAATATGGTAGAACGTTTTTTCCCCATTAAGTGATAAAGATGTTTGAGAATTTTTCAATGTGTGGAATTTTTGAGGAAAAAACAAATTCGTTGTCAATTTAAATTGAAATCCAACCATCAAATGAAGAATTACTTTGTAAAGATCAACAATGTCTGAGGGAAAAAATAAATGGACAGCAAACCCATTTGTTGTTGGTGAGAACATTTTGTATGCCAGATTTTTGAAGGAATAGTTTGAGGAATTTAGTTAAAATTTTTCCCTTAAACTACTGGCAAAAAACATAAAAGAAATTTACCCTTAAAATATTTAGTAAAAATTGTATTTTGGTTACTTGGCTATGGCATTATTAATTAGGACTCTAGTTCTGTTGGCAGAAAAAAATTTAGGACTCTAGTCAAGTAAAAGTTGTTTGTTAATGTGGTAATTATGTGGCCCTAAGTAAAAGGAGGATAACATAACCTCAAATTTTGCAAAAACACACTTTTAAGGGTTTAATGGGAGGCAAAAACCCTTTACCCTCTAAGCCTAAAAATAGATTAATCATAAATCAAAATAGGATGACGTATACTTCTTCTTTTACTTTCACGTACGATTACATATTTTACAAGTTGAAATCATTATAGAGGTTAGAGTGTGTGTGTGTGTATATAACTGTCTAGATATATGATAATTTCTTAGTATAATCTCCATTAGGTCATTATCGTGTCTGGTGCTTTCATGTTTTATTAGTTGTAAGCTTTTGCTGCATCTCCTGTTAGTAGTCCATGTACGGATAACTTTTCAAGTCTGCAAATCAAAGGTTGCATCAATGAACCCAGCCCCTTTCCCGTGGGCTTACAAGGTATTAATTACACTTGACTCCACCTTCCCTCCAATCATTAAGGAAAAAAGAAGTTAAAACTAGTAATGCCCACGCAAATGTCTCATGATCTACTTACTTGCTTCACATTATTTTATTTTACTTGCTGAATGAATCCTTTAATACTATTAATACAATATAAGGTGTAAGAAAAGGTTGAAGATATCTGTTATTACAACTTCATAGCTAAAAGAAGAAATATATATATATATATATGTGTGTGTGTGTGTGTGTAAAACGTTGTGACGAATAGGGCTACAATAGGGAGGCTAATATAGATCTAAATCTCACTATTGATTTTGGGGAGAGATTGTTGCTGCCTTATCTAATAGTTATAACTTTTAGCTTAGCTAACATGTGTGACTTTAGGGATAAGTAAGAAGTGATGAAGAATTGATTTATTGGCATTATGTATAGATACCTATGTAACCTATGAATGAGATTACCACTGCCAATAAACTGGACATTATATTTGTCGCTGTTGAAAGTTTAAAAGATCATCACTGAAAGCCACCTTTAGACTTTTGTATTTGTCTATAACTTTTTTTGTCACCGCTGAAAGTCATTTTTTTGGTAATGATACTACTTTCGATCATTGATATAAGATCCAATTAACTTATTTAGAGAGATTAAGGAAACTAAATAAATTAATTTAAAGTATTTATAATTATCGTTTTTCTCTAAACTAATTGCAAACTTATAAACTGATATATAATATATTTATACATATAAGTATTTTTGAATCTCTTAAATTAGTTTATTGATTGTTATATTAACAACCATATGTAGTGATTATAACAATATATGGTGAGAAATTGCTAGGAGAATTTTTCTTCCTCATGATTTTGTGAGAAAAAACTGCGATGAAATTTTTTGGAAGTAAATTTAAATTGAAAGTAAGAATCAAGGAAAAGAGTATTCAGTGAACAAAAAAATTCAGGAAAAAAAAGGAGAGAATAACTAACTTGCACCCACTTTTAAGTGATCTGGAATCACAAATTTAATTAAGAGCAAGGTGTTTCCTCCCCACGTAGACATAATATTGAATATTATTACTTCCAATCCATTTATACATAGGCACATAGTTAATTAAGTATGCTGATTTGTATTGGTGATGTTGGAATATGGGCTAATCCACCCTTGTTGGATTAGGCCCAAAAAAATGTGTTTTGGGGCAAAAGTACAAATAGAAGAATATGTGGGAACAATGTGGTGATTTTCCCCATGTGTTTGATTTTGAAATTATTATTTGCATGGGAACGTTATGTTGGGAGGTTATATGCGGGGAAGTGGTTCCTCAAAGAGTGAGACGCATAACGCATGGAGAAAATTCTCTCCCGCTTCCCTTCTCTGAAAAGTTCCCTTCTCCTTTCCTCTCTTCTCCCGGTGTATTTGCTGTGTACAGTTCTTTGGGTCCAGGGATCGTGTGGGTATCTGCAGATTCGTAATTTTTAGCATCTACAGGTACGCCCAAAATCCTTCAGTGGTGTCAGAGTGAATTGAGTTCCTGTGGCATTTTTCACTGTATAGACATGAATTTCTCTACAATCTGTTCATGAAAAGCACTGTGCATATCTATTTTTTGAAATTTCATGAACATCGCTTCCAAGTTTCATTTTCGTGTGCAATCTTTAGTTATGGTGCATGATTTTTTGTTTTAATCACAGTGCTTTGTTCATTTAGTTTTATCTATGCATATTTGTATGTGTATGAGTAGATACCTCATGTCTCAATAAAACAAAACGGATAACGAAAAATGGAATCGAAAACGGAGATCCAGATCTGGGATCTTAGAAAACAAGTGTTTTAGGCTTAGAAAATGCACCCATAGTGTAGAGCTCTTCAAGACGAGAAAATGGAGACCAAGAACATGAAAAACGGACACTGGATGACGGAGTTACGGAGGAAAAATGACTTGCAAGTTCCATCACATTTTTCCAGAAAAAGAGCACGATCTAGACTTTAAAATACTCACATTGTCTAGATCTCGTCGAAACGAAGAAATGGACACCTAGAACGAGAAAAATGGACGTCGGATGGTGGAGATATGGATGAAAAAGGAATCGGCCCGTCGGATGAATAGTACCGTCTGAAAATTTTGAAAAAACGTCTAAGGAAGACAATGAACAGTGGTTGCGGGCAAACCGGGTCGACGCTTGGATGGGTTGGGAAGGTTAACCCGAACTGCTTCCTCAATCCCTCTAAACGGCGTCGTTTTGTCTCCAGAATTTTTTTTTTTAAAAAAAAGGAGCAAGAGGATTGGGCCACGAAAGGCCCAATTAAAAAAACTTAAAAAAACAATGTTGGGCCAGAGACAGTAGCCCAACGGACCAAAAAAATCGTTTTTGCTTACATGTTAGGCCAGGGGCCCAAAACGTTCCCAAAAAAAATTAATAAAAAATAACCCCACGGACAGCCAAGGGCGCGTGAAGACCTATGAGACGCGCGTGACACAGTCGGAACTCATCACTGTAGTGCATGTGATACACGCGCCTCCCTCGAGAGTGGGCTTTGTCCCATTTTGCGATTTTTTCTGGAATTTTGCTTCTAGGGGCGCGTGCTGGCATGTGTAAGCTCCAAATGAGATGGGGTCTGTTTCTAAAAATCCTAAAATTCAAGATTCTTCATTTTGATATGCTATTTGCCTATTTTAGAGGTAATTCAGAATTTGTTTTTGAACAAAACCAGTGCTTACTTAGAGATTTCTTGAAATTTTTTTCCAAAATAATAATTTTTAAATTCATCTTTTATTGGGAAAATCAAATGGAGTAAGAAATCTCAGATAGCACTAAAACACTGTCTTAGAAAATTAGTGTACATTGAATATGTTAATGAACATGTTCATAACGAGGATCCTGAACAAAAATTTGAAGGGGATTTTAAAAAAGGAACTGTCTGAAGAGGATCTTGAGGAAGATCTTCAAGGGAATGTAAGGAAGACCCTGAGGAGGATCCAGAAGGGGGTCCTAATCAAAACCTTGTGGGAGGTTAAGAGGAACCTCAAGAGGCTTACTCTGATTTTGATCTTAAATCCCCGTTCTCATTCAATTCAAAACCACGAAGTAGTGATGAGGAGGTCGACCAAGCTTTTCCTTGCCATGGCTGCGACAATGGTTGAATGTGATGTAATGAGAACGGCCAGAGTCAAGAATAAATTATATATATATATATATGACATATTTGCGAGTTATGTCAACGGCAAAACTGATAATGAAACTGCAGAATTCTACGTGAATGTCATGATGAAGTATCGTGCAACAATTAGAGCTACAAACACATTCACATTAACAACCATGTGGGTTAATGCAGTAAAGAAAACAACGAAACTTATGCTGAATAAGAACCAATACTTTAAA